>CAMZMU010000117.1:42834130-42958485 GCA_947311845.1 Poa pratensis | reverse complement strand
ATAATCTCCGATAACCCCCCTGGTCACTTAAGTATCGCCCACAAGCCCCTTTTCGCTGTCACTGACATGTGGGGTTTAAGTGACCCGGGGGGGGGGGGGGGTTATTGGGGATTCTCCCCATGAATCAATCAAAGAAAAATAACAAAACCACTATGCTTCCCAAGGGGGAGCGGGGGAGGAGGACACACATCGGTGGCAGGGGAACACACTCCCATCCTTGCTCAAGCTTCGGTGGTGTCAAAGGCGGTGTCTGCGCCGCCCATCAATCAATATGGTTTCTTTTTTTTCTCTTCAAAGAGCATCCCCAACCCCAATCCGATAAAAAACAACATCGCAAACTCGGTAGGTTCAACCTATCGACACGGCTGCTACGGTCATAGCCAGTGATCAGCCGCCGGTTCCTTCCGTGAAGTATGACTCTGCTAATTCTGTGGGGGCTAACTACATGTCTCCCGGCAAGGCACACAAGCTTCATGAATCCGACATAGCTGAACTAGGGTGCGAAACCCTATCAATTGGGATCTTATGGTGACAAAATGAGGGAGCGTGAAAGGCGAAGCAAATGCAAGGGTGCTGGTGGTTACCATCAACAACATTCCTCAGCCCGAGTTTCCGACGAATCTCTCAAGGGAGTGATCTCTGCGAATGCCTCCACTTCAGGACCTCGTCGTCAAGGGGAATAGGTGGTGACTTAGCCGCTCCTGTTCTCTAGGACCTCACCTTCAAGGGGAAGTGCGCAGGGAGAGGGCCTCACCGACGGCCCGGTTGTTGACCGGGCAGTCCAGCTAACAAAGGAGAATAAAATATTAGGTACACCCTCTATTTCTGACTTTGTGGTTTTTCAATCTATGTCCGATGATCATCTTCTTAATGTCGCACAACAAAGCTACGCTATTTTTAGCTCAGCCGTTGGTTCTTCCACGGAAAATCTTTCTCTTTTTTCCCCTTCCGAACTTGCTCAGGCAGAATTAGCTCTTGCTCGTGAAAAACTAGCCATTCCACTCACTAAAGCCAGAGAGAAGGAAGAAGGTGCGACGAGGGTTGCACCTGACTTAGAGGCTGATTCGTCTGGCCGGTTGGGATAGAAGAACACCAAGTGGCAGAGGAAAGAGCGTGACAGCAAACATGAAGATGTCTCGACAAGGAAGTCATACAGCCGCCAAGCACAGGCAAAAGGAGTGGTGCCCTAATGGGGTGTCTCTTTGTAACACCTGGGTGATACATGCGTGTAAGCAGGTTGGACTTAGTCGTGTGTGTGTGCTGAGTTGCGTGTGCTGAGCCAGCTGTGCGTAGGTGACCGGTAGGGTCCACTTGTAAGGGGCAAGTTATAAGCCTCGGGCTATCGTGTAGATGGGGAGACAAGAAATAACTGAAACCTTAACTTCTCTCTGCTGTCTACTACCTAATCCTCTTGCGTCTGTATCTGTCTTTCTATTCTTCTTCTTCTCCTGCAAGTCACAGATCAAGATTGATCTCACGCCTCGATCCGTCGTTGGCCAAGGGATAGTTACAGTGGTATCAGAGGTCCAATCGCTCCATGGGTCATTCGATCTGCAGCTGTAAAATCCCGGGGTGGTCGGTGAATTCTGTGTTGAATTTGATTTCGGTCGAGTTCTTCACGGAAATCCTGTAAGTCCTCTCCTCGGTTTGTTGAATCGAGTGTTTCCGCGACGGCGCCACCAAAGCCTTCTCCGCAGACGCTGTTCGTGTTGGAGGCGATGGGGGAGGCAACGACGAGCACCAACGAATCGCTGGCGGCGATCCGTGAAGGTCTGGATCGAGTCCAGACGCAGATGCGCTCCCTCGATGCGCGTATGGGGCTGCTTGACACTGCCTACCAGCAGGTGGCGAGTCAGCTGGACCTCAATTTGCGCGTGGTGAGCGATCACACGCGCATCATGGACGGCATCGAGAGGCGTCAGGAGTCCCTGAATCGGTAGATGGCGGCGACGGCGGCGGCGGTGGCGAAGCTCGGGGCTCCCAACACTCCGTACATTGTGGAGGGGGAGGATGGCGAGGTGGACTCCGATCGGGCGCTGGGTAAGGGAATTCTCAATTCCCCTCCGGTGAGCGGCTGGCGGGGAGCACCATCGGGCGGAGCGGCAGCGCCGGGATCAGCCTCGGCACCATGTCCTCTTGATCCCGGCATCGGAGCGGCGGCGGAGTCGGGAGAGGTGGTTCCCAGTCGGGTACGGCCACCGGACAAACACCTGGGCTGCGGTAGACAGACGACTCCGAAGATGTCCTTCCCCAAGTTCAATGGCTCGTTTCCGCGGTTGTGGCGTGACAATTGCTTGGATTACTTTCAAGTTTTCAACATCTCACCATCGATGTGGCTCACAACAGCGAGGCTGCACCTGGAAGGCAACGCTACCCACTGGTTTCAGGCATACAAGCTTCGCCACGAGGTAAACAGCTGGCAGGAATTCATTTCAGCAGTAGAGGCCAAGTTTGGTGTTGATGACCATCGACAGTTCATGTCGGCCCTGATTCAACTGAAACAGAAGGGCACTGTGTCTGAATACTGCACTGAATTCCAAGAGTTGATGTTCAAGCTGTGTGGGCACAATCCTTACTATGATGAAACAATGTTTGTGGGGCATTTCCTCCAAGGCCTCAAACATGAGATCAGGGTGATAGTAGCAGCTCAACTACTGGAAATAGTGGACAGAGGGATTCTTCTAGCACATGTACAAGAAGATTTGAGTTCGCAGCATAAACCCTGGGAATCTAAACATCTGGCAGCCACCAAACCAGATGCCCCAAGAGCCACACTGAAAACTGGACAGGGAGACTTATGGAAAGAAAGGCAACTGAAGGAGTACCGTATGTCCAATGGATTGTGTTACAGATGTGGTGAGAAATATGAACCAAGCCATGTGTGTGCTGCAAAACCTCAGGCAGTAGTTCAAGCTCTGACAGTAGAGGATCACGCAGCACAACTCTCTCCGGAAGTGCTAAATTTGGTGGAATTACAGGACATTGTGGAGGCCCAGCAGCTGTCCTTGTCTCTCAATGCTCTTTCTGGTGCAGCTGATGGCGACACTGTTCGCATTAGAGCACTGGTCCAAAATCAGGTCATGCTCATATTGGTGGACACAGGGAGCAGCCACAGCTTTGTAAGTGAGGCTTTTGTTGAGAGGGTGCATTGCCAGGCTACAAATATTGATCCTGTATCAGTGAGAGTTGCAAACAATGAGTTGATGCATTGTAATAAGATGATAAAGAATTTGGAGTGGTGGACTCATGGAGAAACTTTCAATCATGACATGAGGATTCTGCCTTTAGGAGCCTATGACGCCATCCTCGGTATGGATTGGCTTAAACTGCAAGGAGATATGTCCTGCAATTGGTCACAGCAAACTCTGAAGTTTGTCCACAAGGAAAAAGAGGTGGTGCTGCAAGGAATCAGACCCACTCCACTAATGCCATTGCAAGAAGTACCAATAGAGCAAGTCCTCAAATGGAACAAAGGAAATGATGTCTGGGCTCTGGCTGTTCTGGAAACAATGACACCAGACCAAAAGAACACATTGCCAGAGGAGATATAAGAGGTGCTAATTGAGTTTGCTCCAGTGTTCTCTGAACCTAAAACACTGCCACCATCAAGAGTCTATGACCACACCATTCCACTCAAACCTGGGTCAGCTCCAGTTAATGCTCGACCATACAGGTACTCTCCTTTGCACAAGGATGAGATTGAACGGCAAGTGGCTGAAATGTTGGCAGCAGGGTCATTGTGTAGTCCATGAGCCCATTTGCCTCACCTGTGCTGCTAGTCCAGAAGAAGGACGGTTGATGACGTGAAAGCACACGTTCGTTGGGAGACCCCAAGAGGAAGGTATGAAGCAGTGCAGCAGCAAGTTTTCACTCAGTAAGATACCAAGGTTATCAATCCAGTAGGAGTAAGAAATCACTTCTGAAGGTTGTCAGTGGCGCGCTGACGTGGAACCTGCACACAACACAATCAAACTACTTTTCCCCAACGAAACAGTGAGGTTGTCAATCTCACCGGCTTGCTGAAAACAAAGGATTAAACGTATGGTGTGGAAAATAGTGTTTAATTGCAGAGAATGAAAAGGAACAATGATTGCAGTTGGTTGTATTATCAGTGTAAAAGAATGGACCGGGGTCCACAGTTCACTATGGTGTCTCTCCATAAAAGATAACTAACATGCTGGGTGAACAAATTACAGCTGGACAATTGATAAAATATTGAGCGCATAACAATGCATATATATGACAAGATGACTACTATGATATTCAATTGGGCATTACAACATGATACATAGACCGTTATCCAACAACATCTATGACTAATAATCCACCTTCAGGTTGACATCCGTGTTCCCCATTGGTATTAAGTTGCAAGCAACAAATTATTGCATTAAGTAAAGTGCGTAATGTAAATAATACAATTATCCTTAGACAAAGCATTGTTGTTTTACCCCTAGTGGCAACAGCACATCCACAACCTTAGAAGTTGCTGTCACTCTCCCAGATTACTGGAGACTGAACCCACTATCTAGCATAAATACTCCCTCTTGGAGTTAAAAGCATCTACTTGGCCAAAGCATCTACTAGTAACGGAGAGCATGCAAGATCATAAATAACATATAAGATAGATTGATAATAAACTTGACATAGTATTCAATATTCATCGGATCCCAGCAAACACAACATGTAGCATTACAATAATATGATCTTGATCATGGTAGGCAGCTCACAAGATCTAAACATGATAGCACAAGGAGGAGAGACAACCATCTAGCTACTGCTATGGACCCGTAGTCCAAGGATGAACTACTCACGCATCACTCCGGAGGCAGGCATGGCGATGTAGAGCCCTCCGGTGATGATTCCCCTCTCCGGCAGGGTGCCGGGAAGAGCTTCTGAATCCTCCCGAGCTAGGGTTGACGACGGCGGTGTCTCTGGAACTTTTTGTGGATAATGGCTCGGGTATTTAGGATTTTCGCGTCGGGGGGATTATATAGGCGAAAGGGCGGCGGCTGGAGGCACCCGATGGGGCCACACCACCCCACGGCGCGGCAGGAGGTGAGCCCGCGCCGCCCCATGGTGTGGCTGCCTCCTAGGTCGCCTCCGGCTCTCCTTTGGACTCCGTGTACGTGTTGGAAAAATAGGAGGTCCTGTCCAAGTTTCGTCCAATTCCGAGAATATTTCCAGAACAGCATTTCTGGAATACAAAAACAGCAGAAAACAGGAACTGGCACTGTGGCATCTTGTTAACTAGCCGGGTGACCCGCGCATTTGCGCGGCTAGATTTACTATATATAATATTTCATATTGATCATCTATTCAATTTTGTACAATCTCTTTCTACAAAAACTTTACCTCAATACATTGCTACATTATTGTTAAATTGCAATTTTGAATATACATAAAAGATGATGTTCGGAAAAAATTATATGACTTTGAGAAAATGATTATAATTTTATATAATACTTCTCCTCCATTTTGTGTATTAGATATTATCTTAGAACCTTTCTGTAGAACAAAAGAAGACTAACGGTATTGAGTTTTGTGTGCTACATGCCGAATTATAGATTATACCATTCAAATATTCAGTTTTGCCTTGAACTCGTCATTCCTGGTGTGCACTTTCCCGAATAGTTCGGCCTGGAATAGTTCTTTTTAGGAACTTTACATCGATGACACATGCGTAATTAAAATTTGTGATATATTCTTCTTCGACAATTGTCCTACAGTTGTCTTATTATTTGATTATTAGTCCAATATCTTGCCTCTACGTGCTTCCACTCGTGCCCATGCTTATCTATTTTCGAGTGGCTTGTCTTTCTAAGACAATGTAATGATCACTACTATCATTCAGAAAATGCTAGTTGAACATTATGTGTTACTGAAGGTTATATCATAGCTCTTCCTTTCTTATGGTACCCACACTTTTTAATTGATCGTAGTTGTTTCCAACTATAAGTTCTGTAGCAACAAAAGTGTTATATGCTTCCTTAATTGGCAATATTATATGTCGGTTTGAACATATGAAGTACAGTGCCATCGACACGACACAACGACTATTCATATACCCGATACATGCATGCCTTGTACATGGTTTGCAGATATATATACTATTTTATTATTTATATTCAACATTTCTGCGTCGCCTTTTACCATTATGAACTGCGCTATTGCACATTAAGGACTCAACTCATCCATGTATTCCCTCTTCCATGCTCTATTATTTCTGGCCTGTGTTGCTATACACTCGATTCCATGCACGTGTAAGCAAAAGATGTGCATGCTGACAATGTTATTTTGACGCTGGTGGTCAATAGAACCTGAAACTATTTTATTTTTAATAATTATACATTCAATTTTCATGGTCAGTTATTTATGCATGGGAAGCTTAATGGTAGAAATGTAAACCTACATTTGAGACCATGGAGACTTGAATTTGTATGTCGTGGGTTTTCAGTGTAGATGTACCTAAAAACATATGAGCCATCTATTGAAGACTTAAACAGAGGTCAGGCGTAAACAATTTAGTTCATATCACATTGATGTGTGAACTCTGAGTTCGTAAAATCTCCATGCATCGAAAAAACATAGGGAAACCCTCACATTGTTGCGAACTCTGGTTTAATAAAATCTCCCTACATCGGAAATACATAGTGAACCCTCTTTTGTATTGTGTTGATGCATACAGTGAGTCTCGTATAAAATCCAGTGAGGCCTTATTATCATCTAATAATTAATAGGCTTTACATTGTAGATTTCACTACAGGAAACGACAGAATTGTCGAGCGCTTAGTGTATGCCGAGCGTTCCAGCATCTATTGTTTGCCGAGCGTCTGGTTGCCGACGGCCTGCAGTAAACGCTTGGCGTAGATCCATTTGCCGAGCGTATCCTTGGTTGTTTGCCGAGCAAGTGTATGCCGAGCGCTGTTTACCGAACATAACGCTTGGCATACACATATGCCGAGGGTATTTCGTTGTTTGCCAAGCGTTCGCGGTGATCGGCATAATTTTCGTTTCCTGTAGTGTTTGTAATCAACCCACATGCATATATCTCGCAAACAAATATATAGGCTAGTAGCTGCTAGCTGATACGATCATGTATAACATGCTCGTTTTTAGACGTACCTGGTTGTAGCTTCCTTGTAACTTCCTTCTTATGCCGGCCGGGCACGATCAGGAACAACGTCTTCTACTTGCATATTGTCCCAAATCGTTGGTGTATACAGTGTAACACGTAGTTGAAGCCTGATGTAAATCAATTTGTGGGAGTCTATGCCGGTATGCATGTCTCTTGCGAGACAACCGCGGCGCGTGCGGGAGGACATGCGGCGGCGTGATCGCGATTCTGTGATGTCCCAGAGTCCTGCCCATTGATCTAGTAGCCTGAAAGCAAAACATATATAAATCGGACAGCTGGAGAAATCTTCTAGTCATGCACGATCACAATCACAGCCGGAGAAATCTTCTATTCTTGCAGGATCACAATCACGGCTGATGTTCTCCGGCGAGAGAAATTCATCTTGTCCTACTAATCGATTCTGACCCGGCCAGGTTGCCATCGATCCTAGCTAATCAGCTCCAGGTCCGCGAACGCCGTCACTTCTCGACGGATCGAAATCAAGCTTGTCGTAGACCTTGCTACGAAGAGGCTTGTTTGTTGGAAACTTCGTCCGCGCGAGATCGGGAAATTGATCAGGCTCGTTGTAGACTTATGCAGGAAGAAAACCTTCGCATGTATGCTGTCGTATGTCCAATCCATCGTCTACATCCAGGGTCGATGCAGCTTCGAGATGTGCTTCTGCCGTTGATGGAAACCACAACAATCAGAGACGATGATGCTTGAGAAATTTCACGATCGCTGAGACTCCTTGGCCGTGCAAAACCTGCCATAATGTATTCTTATATAACTCAGCTTTCAGCAAATATATGCTAGGAATCCATGACCGGCACGAATAGGAAATTGTTTCCAATACGTGAACGTGTAGCTAACCAACGTGCGCTAGCTCTTTCCAAAACCGATCGGAGGCAATTTTCTCCAATAATAGATCTTTAAATCTGAGCCGTTTGCTTTCAAGTGTTTAATCCGAGCCATTAATTGTCTTGTGTTTTAATTATATAATAGATAGATAGGTTAGTCCCAGAAAATGCATAAAAAATGCTATGAAGTGTATATAAAACATGTAACAATTGGTATAATATAAACATGGAACATCAGAAATTATAGATACGTTTGAGACGTATCAACGGTGCGTGGCGATTCTGCATCGACTACAGACGCCTCAATGAACTCACCATACGCAACACCTTTCCCATGCCGGTGATTGACGAGCTGCTAGACGAGTTGGCTGGTGCTCAGTACTTCTCCAAGCTTGATTTACGGGCAGGGTATCATCAGATACGTATGCACCCAGATGACGAAGCAAAAAACTGCGTTCAAAACGCATCAGGGCCATTATCAGTTTAGGGTGATGCCGTTTGGCCTGTGCAACGCTTCGGCAACCTTCCAGTGTGTAATGAATGAAGTACTACAGCCTTGCCTCAGAAAATATGTGCTTGTGTTCATGGACGACATCCTGGTCTATATAAGTTCCATTCAAGAGCATGCTCAGCATCTGGCTACTGTCCTGAAACTGTTGCAGTCTAGCAAGTTGTTTGTGAAAATGTCGAAGTGCTCTTTCGCTCAGACAGAACTTGAGTACTCAGGGCATATTGTGTCCAGTAAAGGCGTGACCACTGACCCTCAAAAGACAGCTGCAATGATAGCTTGGTCGACACCAACAAATTTCACCGAGTTAAGGGGAATACTTGGATTCGCAGGCTATTACAGAAAGTTTGTGGCATTCTATGGGATCATTGCTAGACCACTCACGAATTTGCTGAAGAAGAAACAGTTTGAGTGGACACCAGAAGCAGACCAAGCATTTGATGGCCCTTGACGTAGTTACCTGCGTCAAAAGAATATGGGTTAGGTTGAGACTCCAAGTGCAGAGTGTATAGTATAGGAAAGACTGTTTTCCCCACGAGGGGTGACTCGAGGGTTTAATATCGAACTCTCGGGGAATCAGTAGTGAAAGATTTATCTTCTTATCCTTCTCTTGAAAACCTACAAAACAAAGTAAATTGTTTTGGCCCTCAACCTCACCAAGTGGTTGTCAAGCACAAGGTGTGAGAATGATATCAAAATAAAATGAATGCAAAACAGTAAATAAATATGCAAGGATGGTAAACAATGATGGATGATATTTTTGGGTTTTGTATTGTGAATGCAAGATGTAAAAGTGTTTTTGTATTTTCGGATTTTTAAATGGCAGAAAATGTAAAGTGGATAAAAGTTGTTGGAAAGGTGTTTCTTATGATTAAAAATGGACCGGGGTTCATGGTTTCACAAATGCACTCTCTCTTTAATAAAGTGGTAGACAATGGAACACTAGAATTGACATATGAGATTGCAACAAAAAGGTTTCATGACAAGTTACTAATTATATGGGCATCACGTCCTAACATAGAGATCTTTTGTTTATTAATCTCTCTTATACTCCACCAAGATGCGAACTAAATCATAACACCTTAGTAATTAAGATAAATCAGAGCATAGCATTAAGTTCATGACATGAAGTTAAAATAAGAACATGCTAGATCTAGTCATGGAGTAGTGGCAATGGTCACACCCACATCTCCGGTAGCAAGGTATTTTTCTTTATCCCTAGTGAGGCAACAAAGTAAGGTAAAAACCCAAGTGGATCGCGGAACTTTCTCTCACGTTCACCGCACTAGCCACCCCCCGTTACTCCAACTAATGCACACGTTCCCCCTCACACGCTCTCATACACATGCTTGATCAAACAAGTAAACAAGAACGGGGTACATAATATGCATCTACTTTCATAACTGAAACAAAACTATTGCAATCTCAAACATATATTAACTCATAAAAAGATCCACCACAAAGGTATTACATAGATGACCGTAATCATGTTCAGCAGCTCATACGGTACTAATTAGTGAAGCTCAAGAGAGGAGAGATACATAAGTTACTTCCACAAACCCATAGTCCAGGGTGGACTACTCCCTCTTCATCATGGAGACGGTGGAGAAGTCGTTGGAGAAGATGGAGACCACGCCGGCAGCGCCCCGCCGGAGTTTTCCCCCTCCAATCTGCAACTCCAGGTCTCTGTTTCGTGGTTTCTGTGTTTCTGCGGCGCTCCTTTCCGAAGGGCGTCGGGGACTATTTTTATAGTCGTTTTTAGGTCAAGACGGAGGCTCGGGAAAAAAGATCGACGGCAACGGAGCCACGAGGCCCAGATGGTGGGTCCCACGCGGCCAGGAATCTGGCCGCGTGGGCCACCCTCTTCTGGCCCTCGGGCCTCCGTTTGTTCGCTTCCTTCGCTCCCACGCTTTTTCCTTCCAAAAACTGATGCTCGTAAATTATTAGGTCATTTGGACGTCGTTTGGGTCCCTGAAACATCAAAATATAGAAAATAGGGTTTTCTGCCTGTGCAGGGTTAATTCCAGAAAAATAGGGAAACAATGAAATATTCCCAAAATCAATATAAACAATGATATAACCCTTATATGATGCAAATATGATTGAAATATAAGTAATATAATGCAAAGTTCATGTATGCATTTTACATGCATCAACATCCCCAAGCTTAACCTATACTCGTCCTCGAGTATGAAGGTGATAAAACTAACATGGACTTTGCAATTTAATACTATCAAAGGATATCAAAGATGATTACTATTGCTACATAGAGTCAAATGATTCATTCTTCAAAGGAGTAGCAATATACAAGATAGATTATGAAGTGATATCAAATATTCAATGTAAGGATGTTCAATGATAATTCACAAAGTGTAACATAGAAGAAAGTACTATGGACCAAATGTATGCATAATGAAAAGTAAAAACATCCTATAATGGTCATAGAGTATTCTTGTAAATCTGAATATAAAAGGTGGACACTTTGGAAAGATATATAAATGAGTAGAGGTAAAGCATGAATAAGTTTCATCTAACTTCCAAATGCTTCTACTTAAGTTAATGTTTGCAATGTGGTATTCATTGGTGTCAAGCTCTCATTACCCCTATCATAGCATCTTGAATGGTTAAAGTTTAAAGTGAAAGCAAATATGAGTAGTGTGCTTGACAAAGTATGGGTTGAATGTCTCATGCCCCGTGAATACGAGTACCTACACCACGGTGTTACTCAACTTGGGACACAAAAGCAAGTTCAAGTTAAGGTCATTGTAAGTAATATAATAGCGTCATCAAGAGCGTCAACTGGGGTACCTCTTGTCCCAGGACATGGAACAAGCCCATGTCAAAATGACAAGACAAACAAACAAAATGAACAATCTCCACACCCTTTTTATTTACTATTGGTATAGCTTTTTATTGTGGGGTGCATCACTGAAGGTTCACCATAGCATGTAAGTAAATTTCCACCATGAATGATGCATGGCTTAGATTAGCGGCCCAGGCGTCTCTCTAGCCATTTATACAAACTCATTAAACTACTAAGTTTCCACATTTATTTGGCACCATGATAAGCATCCATAAACAAAAGTACATGATATCAACAAAATATAAAGAGCACGTTGAAAGCTTGCCATGTGACAGCACATATGAGCTAACTCCCAACCAAGACTCTTGTCAAGCTCACAACTTCATAATTTTAATCACAATGGGTCATGTTTATTAAGTGCAATAAAAGTAAGGTGTGCATCAAGTTCGTGAGAGCTCTTTAACCAACTTTTCCCATAACAATCAATAACATAAGCATTTTAATTCAGAAGTATAGATAATACAAAATAACATGATAAACATACTCGGAATAGCATAAAGCTAATAGGTAGATATGGTGGACTCACTGGAAAAACTTTGGTTGAAGGTGTTGGAAAACAAGTTTTTACTTGTTGGAATTTTTGGGCTAGCAAGAGGGAGAAAGTTGACCGTCTAAATGCATGCATAAGTGTCCATAGAACTAACCAATCCATGTTAAACAAAGTAAAGTAACATTCAGCATCAAAACATGAATAAAAGATAGCTCTTGATAAAACACTTGCAAATTAATATTCATTAAAAGCATATGAATCATGCAACTATATGTATCTTTTTGAATCAACTCAAACATCCCTTTCCCAATTTTTAATAGCATCCAACTTAATTCAACCCAAATTTCCAGTAGCTCTCTCATATATAAATGATAGTGGTGGTCTCAAGACAAACAAAAATCAAACCGAAATAAAAAGCAAATAAAAGACGCTCCAAGTTTATGCGATAAAGTGCATTGATCGAAAAACAGAAGTTAGACGTGTGCAAACCGAGAGTGTGTTGGTCCAGTGGGGTTGTCTTCACATCCCCAAGCTTATGGTCTTCACCATCCTTGGATAGCTCTTGGTGCATCTCCTCTAATCCCTGTGAAAAAACTTCAAAACACCGTTTCTCCCATTTCTTTTCTGTGGGGTGACATTAGTAGTGATAGACAAATGAATTACTTGCTGCATAAAATCCTTAAACAAAAATTCATATGAATGTCCAGAAAGTGTATAATGTTGTATGCCTACTTATAAACTCAATTGGATAAAAAGATTCAAGTTAAAAGTTCAAAGAATGCATCAAACAAAATGGGACAGAATCTGTCCAGAAAAACAGCAGCAGCAAAACGTATTTTTCTACCCTACTTAAATATGTCGAAAAATTCTGAAAAATTCATGCTTACAGAGGATGAAAAGTTGCAACTACAGTTCAAATATCAGCTCATTCGGAGTTACAGAATAGGAATTAAAAATCATACCGTGCACAGATTCGTGCTGGAATAAAATCTCCGAATGCAAATAGCAACTTTTTCAAACCAAAATAGGTAAAACTTGGCACTTTATTAAAAATTCCAGAAACAAAACTAAAAACTAAGTCTCTTGTTACAGCAAGAGGACACAAAGAAAATCAAAAATAAAAACAACCGGGTTGCCTCCCGTAAAGCGCTTTCTTTATAGCCATGTAGCTAGGCTTCTTACTTGATATTTATTGTGGACGAAGCTCATGAGGGAGCTTGAACTTTGATGTGTCCCTCTTCCTTGGGAAGTGTTCCATGCACTTCTTGTGTGGAAACTGAAACTTCACATTCCCTTCTTTTGAATCAATGATAGCACCTGTGGTACGAAGAAAAGGTCTTCCAAGAATAATTGGACTAGAGGTTTTATTCCCCATATCCATGATTAGAAAATCAACAGGTACAAATGTCATATGCAACTCTACCATAACATCACTTACTTTTCCTAAAGCATGTTTAATGGAATCATCAGCAAGTGCAAGTTCAATAGAGCATTTTTCAAGATTCTTTAATTCAAGTACTTCATATAATTCTTTAGATAAAACAGAGACACTAGATCCTAGATCTAATATAGCATGGTGTGTCTCTTTTCCAATGGTTACTAGTACTTTGGGAATCCATATATCCCCAAGCTTAGGTGGTATCATAGCTTCTTGGTTGTACCTAGCAATCTTTTCTTTTAAAACATGATTAGCAATATAAGAACCAAAACCTGCTTGGTTAACATTGATGGAAGGATCACTTGCAAATTTTTGTAAGATAGATATTAATTCATGCAAGCTACAATTCTCTAAGTCAAGTAATGGTTCCTTGACTTCACTAAGCATTTTAACTTCCTCAACTTTTCTCTCTTTCATTACCATAATAGTTTCCTTAGCAATTCTCTCTTGCTCATGAATATGTTCCCAAGATTTATTTATAACCTCTTGACAATATTTAATTGTTTCCTCATGTTTTTGAGCTATAATGGTGTTCTTTAATGAGGAAACTTCCTTAGTGAGCTGATCTACCCTTTCAAACAAAGAGTCTTGTTTTTCAAACTTAGATATAAATTCCTTATTAAGCTCCTTTTGAGTAGATATAAATGATCTAATGGTGTTTTCCAAATCACTAGAAACATTACTACTAGTGGTATATTTGTTTGGCACATATGGGGGTTTATTATAGGAATTATAATTGTTATTACCATACCCATTATTACCATAGTTCCTAATGAAGTTAACATCAACATTTTCAGGATTATTACCAACTAGTTCTTGCAAAGGCACATTTTCAATATTTTGTTTATTAATGAAAGCAAGAATAGTGTCCATTTTAGATGACAAATCATTTGTTTCTTCTATGGAGTTTACTTTCTTAGATGGATTAGGTGCTCTATCAGTATGCCATTGACTATAGTTTTGCAAAATACTTTCCAATATGTTCTTAGCTTCTACTATAGTTTTTCCCATAAAAGCCCCTCCAGCAGCGGAATCAAGAATATTTCTAGACATGTAATTTAGACCATTGTAAAAAGAGTGTAATATGGTCCATTCGACCCCATGTGATGGACAAGTTCTAAGCATAAGTTTTATCCTATCCCAAGCCATGGCAACATGTTCATTTTCATTTTGCCTAAAAGAAAGAATATTGTTTCTATTTTGCAAAATTTTAACAGGAGGATAATATTTCTTAATGAAAGCTTCTTTTAGATCATCCCAAGAATTAATGCTACCAGTAGGTAATGAATGCAACCACTCTTTAGCTTTTCCTCTAAGTGAGAAAGGAAATAACTTCAGTTTTAGAATATCACTTTCCACATTTTTAAACTTTTGCATGTCACATATTTCAACAAAATCATGAAGATGCATAGAGGCATCCTCCATAGCACTACCGCCAAATTGTTCCCTAGTTATCAAGTTCAACAAACTAGGACTTACTTCATAACTATCAGCTTTTATCTCAGGTGTGGCAATGGGCCTAGCAATAAATTGATCATTTGGAGTGTTTGTGTAATCACACAACTTAGTTCTTTCTCCCATTTTTGCAAGTTTTTATGTGTTTTTTAATTTTTTATGCAAAACTGAAAATAAAATGATACTAAAAATGCAAACCGAAATAACAAATGCAACACAAAATGCAAAACTGAAAATAAAAATGCAAACCGAAATATAAATATGATATGCAAGACAATAACAAAACAAAATAAAATGCTTTGAAGGTAAAGATGGATAAGATGATGCTCACGTAGGTGCAACCTCCCCAAGCTTAGGTGTTTGCACAAGTTGGTGATGAAGTTGACTTTGTTGTGAGATACCCTTGGATAAACCTTTACAGCAATGATTCCCCGGCAACGGCGCCAGAAAACTGTCTTGATGGCCCTTGACGTAGTTACCTGCGTCAAAAGAATATGGGTTAGGTTGAGACTCCAAGTGCAGAGTGTATATATAGGAAAGACGGTTTTCCCCACGAGGGGTGACTCGAGGGTTTAATATCGAACTCTCGGGGAATCAGTAGTGAAAGATTTATCTTCTTATCCTTCTCTTGAAAACCTACAAAACAAAGTAAATTGTTTTGTGCCCTCAACCTCACCAAGTGGTTGTCAAGCACAAGGTGTGAGAATGATATCAAAATAAAATGAATGCAAAACAGTAAATAAATATGCAATGATGATAAATAAATATGCAAGGATGGTAAACAATGATGGATGATATTTTTGGGTTTTGTATTGTGAATGCAAGATGTAAAAGTGTTTTTGTATTTTCGGATTTTTAAATGGCAGAAAATGTAAAGTGGATAAAAGTTGTTGGAAAGGTGTTTCTTATGATTAAAAATGGACCGGGGTTCATGGTTTCACAAATGCACTCTCTCTTTAATAAAGTGGTAGACAATGGAACACTAGAATTGACATATGAGATTGCAACAAAAAGGTTTCATGACAAGTTACTAATTATATGGGCATCACGTCCTAACATAGAGATCTTTTGTTTATTAATCTCTCTTATACTCCACCAAGATGCGAACTAAATCATAACACCTTAGTAATTAAGATAAATCAGAGCATAGCATTAAGTTTATGACATGAAGTTAAAATAAGAACATGCTAGATCTAGTCATGGAGTAGTGGCAATGGTCACACCCACATCTCCGGTAGCAAGGTATTTTTCTTTATCCCTAGTGAGGCAACAAAGTAAGGTAAAAACCCAAGTGGATCGCGGAACTTTCTCTCACGTTCACCGCACTAGCCACCCCCCGTTACTCCAACTAATGCACACGTTCCCCCTCACACGCTCTCATACACATGCTTGATCAAACAAGTACACAAGAACGGGGTACATAATATGCATCTACTTTCATAACTGAAACAAAACTATTGCAATCTCAAACATATATTAACTCATAAAAAGATCCACCACAAAGGTATTACATAGATGACCGTAATCATGTTCAGCAGCTCATACGGTACTAATTAGTGAAGCTCAAGAGAGGAGAGATACATAAGTTACTTCCACAAACCCATAGTCCAGGGGTGGACTACTCCCTCTTCATCATGGAGACGGTGGAGAAGTCGTTGGAGAAGATGGAGACCACGCCGGCAGCGCCCCGCCGGAGTTTTCCCCCTCCAATCTGCAACTCCAGGTCTCTGTTTCGTGGTTTCTGTGTTTCTGCGGCGCTCCTTTCCGAAGGGCGTCGGGGACTATTTTTATAGTCGTTTTTAGGTCAAGACGGAGGCTCGGGAAAAAAGATCGACGGCAACGGAGCCACGAGGCCCAGATGGTGGGTCCCACGCGGCCAGAATCTGGCCGCGTGGGCCACCCTCTTCTGGCCCTCGGGCCTCCGTTTGTTCGCTTCCTTCGCTCCCACGCTTGTTCCTTCCAAAAACTGATGCTCGTAAATTATTAGGTCATTTGGACGTCGTTTGGGTCCCTGAAACATCAAAATATAGAAAATAGGGTTTTCTGCCTGTGCAGGGTTAATTCCAGAAAAATAGGGAAACAATGAAATATTCCCAAAATCAATATAAATCAATGATATAACCCTTATATGATGCAAATATGATTGAAATATAAGTAATATAATGCAAAGTTCATGTATGCATTTTACATGCATCAGCATTCAAAAACTGAAAGAAGCTATGGCCTCCACACCAGTTCTCAAATTGCCTGATTTCAAGAAGCAGTTTGTGGTGGAGACGGATGCTTGTGTCACTCGGGTGGGGGCTGTGCCGATGCAAGACTCACAACCAGTGGCATTTTTTAGCAAAGCCCTCAGTGTACAACATAGAATTATGCTCTAATTCTTGCAGTGGAACGTTGGAGACCGTACTTGGTGAGTGGAGATTTCATCATCCGCACAGATCATCAGAGCTTAACATTCTTAGATGATCAGGTACTCCACTCCACAATGCAACGCAAAGCAATGGCACGCCTCATGGGGTTGCAATTTCGCATTGTGTACAAGAAGGGATGTGAAAATACGGCAGCCGACTCATTATCTAGAGTGGCTCATGCAATGGACCTCAATCTAGTCTCTTCAGCAACACCTACTTGGATACAAGAAGTGATCAATACTTATGCCACTGACAGCCAAACCCAACAAAAATTGCAACAGTTAGCTCTGGTCAGTCCTGATGAAAACGGGTTTGAACTGTGCCAAGGCCTCATCAGATGCAAAGGCAGGATTTGGATAGGGAACAATTCATCCATCCAAACCAAACTCATCAATGCCTTCCATGCTAGCGCAATTGGTGGTCACTCGGTGTTCTTCCCACTTATATGAGACTAAAGAAGTTGTTTATGTGGACAAGCATGAAAACATCAGTGGACAATTTCGTCAAGCAGTGTACAACCTGTCAGCAAGCCAAACATGATCACACACACCTAGCCGAGTTGCTGCAACTACTTCCGATACCTAAGGGAAACTGGCAGGAGTTGTCCATGGATTTCATAGAGGGTTTGCCTATGTCGCATGGTGCAAATGTGATCATGGTGATTGTTGATCGCCTTTCCAAGTATTCTCATTTTGTTCCGTTAAAGCATCCTTTCACCGCAGCTACTCTGGCACAAGCCTTTCTGGATTCTGTGGTTAAACTGCACACGGTGCTGATGACTCCCAAGTGCAGGAGATCAATTGTAGTACCTTTCGAATAGAAAAGGTTGTCGAACCCACGAGGAGCTGAAGGTATTGGTTATTAGAAATGATAAATAGACAATAAAAGATGCAATTGTTTTTGGTATTTTCGATTATATAATTGCAAGACAGTAACAATGCAGCAGGTAAATGGTAACAAGTAAAAGCTCTCAAAGAGAGAGAAAGCCCAATCCTCTATGTGTAAGAGGACAAGCTCAAGTGATGTGTAACTTATATGTGGAAAACGTTCCCGGGGGTGGCATGGATATTGCTAGGCATATAGATTTATTAAACAACACGTTGAATATCTTGTCTAGTTTTAATCTTCTTCGGACGGAACTATTATTAGGTACAACTAATTAAATAGACTAAACGCCTTATGATGGATCATGTGGCCAATTAAATGACAGCACAAGAATTATTAAGATATAAAATCCCACCATAGCATTACGCTCTAGGTCCCCGATACTAATACCCCGTAAAGTAACTTAATGATTCGGTCTCAGGCTTTCGTGTCCTCCAAGTCTCCCTCACGCCATTACACTACGGTGTTCTCCTATGAGCCCGTATAGGTGAAGTGTTGTGCAGTCGACGTTCGCACACCACCATCATAGAATCACACAAAAAGATAAACACTAGACAAAATACCAACACATGTCATATATAAATCATTGCCAATTCATCCTATGCCCTCAGGAACATACGGGAACTACTCGCAACGTGCAAACATGGTGATGATCAGTGGCATAAATGGTACAACACAATCTGAAAGTATAACTCCACCAACAAATAATGACAAGTACTCAATCACAAACATGAATAGGAGCACGATTCAGGTATCTATGGTATAGCAACTCTCAAACTACGAGGGGAACAGAGTGGATCACGGAGATGATGATGGAGATGGTGCTGGTCTTGGTGATGGTGATGATGTAGAGGCCTCCTCCCACGCCAAGGAGGAGAGGTGATGACGATGATTTCCCCCTTCTCCGGAGCTCCGGAGCAGCAGGAACTGATCCCCCTCGGAGGGAATCAGGAGTTTCGCCGCCGCCGCGGCCTCGGATGGACTTGGAAAAATTAGGGCGTTACTTTTCGGGCGAGACGGAGACCTCGTTAAAAAGCCCCAGGCGAGGAAGTGCCCGAGGCTCCTTTTGGTGGGTCCCACGCGGTCAGGGAATCTGGCCGCGTGGGCCCACCTATTTTGGGCCTCGTGGCCTTCCTTGCTTGCTTCTTCTTCCTCTGGTGTTCTCCCAAAGAAAAACCAGCTGTGCAATTTTCCTTTTATTAATTGGGCCTTCGTAGCTCCTGAAACAATAAAAACACAAAAAAAGAGGTTTTCTGCCTCCCAGAAATTAAATACTAAAAATAGGGACTTTGTAGGAAAGTCCCCTAAATCATCTAAAACATGTAAAAACAGTGATATAATAATGCAAATACCATCCTAATATGGTGGTATAAGTGGTATAGATGATGATATAAAATGCACGTATCAACTCCCCCAAGCTTAAACCCTTACTTGTCCTCAAGTAAGTAAGGACATAGATCATTACATGCATCAATGGACTTATGGTTGATAAATAAATACGAGCATTGTATCATCATCATATTCAATTGCAATGTAAGATTAATGAATTAAAACTCATACACATAAGGGCAGCATAGGTAGAAGCTCTAGCAATCACCCCTTACACTTTGAAAGCGAATAACCATTGTATGTTGGACAATTGAATCACACTATTTTTAACATGCTTTTGCTCTTATGGCTAGCATCATAATGTTTAATACTTTACTGAAGTTTAAAGACAAGATAAACTCTCATGGGATAACAAGTTAAAGAAGACAAATGAAAAGACAGATATAAAATTATTTGCACCCTTGCTTCACTAGTAACTAGTGCAAACTTTAGTCATGGATGTTTCAATCAAGTTCTTATGCTCAAACAACCTTTATCTCACACTTTCCATGGCTAACCGAATCCTCGGGTGCCTTCCTTTCATACACTTTACAAAAGCATAAGTATTGACACATCCATGATCTTTAATTTGCTCAAAAGATACTAGATTCTAACAAGAGTGTTTCATATCCTTTTCATTAACTATTCCCAACTTTTTAGGCTACAAGACTATATCTCAACCTTAAACTTATTAATTCTCAAGTCATAATGACTCACTCTTTTCTTATTTATATTGAGCTAGATTCTACAATTGTCCAACATACTCAAGTTAATTAAATTCAAGGCAAGATGTGACTGAAACCTCTAAAATAAACCACGCTCATTTGCATGAGTGTTACCCATAAATCTCCAAACAAGAGAATCATGGATGACACCATACTTTAATATTCATTGATAAACCATAAGATAGGGACACATGATAATGCCCCATGAGCTCACACAAGCCTAAAAGAGATTGATAACTAAATGATAAAAGCAAAACACACCATGACTAGATAGATATGATAAACTAGTAAAGATAAAGACTAGGTGGAACTCCCCCAAGCTTGACGTTCTGCCAGTGCTTTCTCTGCTGCAGCCTCTTCTTTCTCATATTCTTCCTCCCATTCAGCCCTCTTCCATGGGAAAGGCCTCCCATTGTAGAAGGAGTTAGGTGGATCATTATACCTGAGAGTAGCAGCTGCTGCAATCTTCTTGAAGTGCTCGTCTGATGCATGTAAAATGCATACATGAACTTTGCACTGTTTGGTGGATACTTCATAGGTTTCCCATTTATTTGGAATTAACCCTGTTTTTCCAGAAAACGTCTTTTTTAGTGTTTCAGACTTTCCGGGAGCTTCGGGACTCCAAAAAGGGCAAGGTCAAAGAGCACGGTTCAGAATTTTCGAGACGAACGCAATGGGCTTAAAGTGAAGGCCAGAAGCCCAACCAGCTGGGAATGAGAGTGCCTCACGCGGCCAAAAACCCTAGGCCGCGTGGGATAGGCTCGTTTCCACCTCGGAGCTCCGTTGCCGTCGATTTTTCATCCACCGACTTCGTCTTGACCTAAAAATACTTATAAAAAAGGTCCCTGGCGTTTCGCGAAAGGAGGCGGCGGAGAAACACGAAACCACGAAACAGAGAGTCAGAAGGCTGCCGCCGGAGAAGATCGGAGGGGGGAAACACCGCCGGAATCACCTCCGGAGGGCTCCACCCCCCTCCGGCGTGTTCATCATCAACATCTACAGCAAGATCTTCTCCACCATCATCACCATGATGAGGAGGGAGTAGTTCTTCATCGGGGCTGAGGGCTCTACCGGTAGCTATGTGGTTCATCTCTCTTGTAATCTAATTGAATTCATCGATGTTTCTCCTTCATTGTTTGTGCTACTCAAGTGGTTTTATTAATGTGATTTCCAGAGTCACCTTTGTCCCATGGTGTGAAGTTGACAGTGTGCGCACCGTGTGTGACTCTTAGGCTAAAGGTTACAGAAATACTTACCATGAGTTATTCTTTGTGTTGGATGTCACTATAAAATTGTGGTGTTTGTTTAGTACTATTTTGGGGCACTCATAGTGACCTTGGGGTTCCCTAGATGTGGAAGACAGACTTTAAGGTGTGCTTTTGTAGCCCTACACGATGGTCTTGGTGTTCTATGATATTGTGGTGTTTGTTCACTCAGACTTTAAGGTGTGCTCTTGTAGCCCTACGCAGTAGATTGGTATTTCTATCCAACGGGAGAATAGTTCAGAGTAGCAAAGTGAAGAGGAAATATCTATGTATTCAATTGTTGGGAGTGTCCACTAGTGAAAGTATGATCCCTAGGCCTTATTTCCAAGCATCCTAGAAACACACACTTGAGCTTGTCCTCTTGCTACATAGAGGATTGGGCTTTCTCTCTTTGAGAGCTTTCACTTGTTACTACCTTCGTCTTGTCCTCTTGCAAAGAACAGGATTGGGACACTTTTACATCCATCAAACCAACCACTTTGCTCCTTAAACTTGTTTAGTGCATAATCAACTAAAACTTGTGACACTTTAGTTGTAGGGAATAGATAACTTTTCCTTCTTGCTCCTGCGGATCGATACCTTACTTCCACATTGAGAGGTGCTACAGTGATCCCTTGCTTGGGGGTTATCATCGTCATACAGTTTTGATTTTCCACATCCCACAGTAGAGCTTGATGCTTGTCCAACTCAGATGTGACATGTAGATACCTCTTCTCCAAGTCCTCCAGCCTCTCCTTGTACTCTTCAACCTTCTTCTCCAGCTCCAGGTTCATGAAGTGATGAGCATCAAGGCTGCGTTCAACAACAGTATTATACCTGAAGATCTTCTGTTCCAGGTCCTCCAGCCTCTCCTCCACCGTGCCAATGATCTTGGGAGCCTTCACCTCCTCTATGAGCATCGCGCCCTCCTTGAAGGACAAGGTCTTCATTGGTGCCATCACGGAGTTGAGGTAGCGGTTCACAACACCTCCCTTGGGGAAGCTCTCCCCCTCATGATCGGATCCGGAGCTAGACATGGCTAAAACCTGACAGACAGAAACAGCAAAAGCAAAGAACGCTCGAAAGCTCTCGGTACGAGATTAGATTGACGAAACGGGGTATATATTGACGGTTTTTAGGGCAAGACGAAGGTCGGAGTCGAAAACGGACGAATCGGGACTCCGAGGGGCAAAAGGAGTGGGCCCACGCGGTCAGGGAATCTGGCCGCGTGGGACCCCCTCTTTTCCTTCTCGAAGCTCCGTCACGTCCAGTTTTCTTGTCCCACACGTTAATTTCCATAAAAAATGATGTCCGTAAAATATTACGCAATTCCGAGAAACTTTCCAGAGTAAAAGTTACCTTTTATTGATTTTGGATTTCTGAAACTGCAAACTTCTTTGCAATTACCTCCTCCGGTGTCTGTAAAATGAATTCCTCCACCTTTCCAATGAAGCTTTTTCCTGCAATATAATGTTTAAGGCGTTGTCCATTAACCACATGAGGTTTACCTTTCATATCACCATGAAGACGGATAGCTCCTGAACGGTATACTTCCTGTATCACTAATGGTCCCTGCCACTTTGAAGCTAACTTACCTGCAGAAAACTTGAAACGAGAGTTGTATAATAGCACTTGATCACCTACTTTGAATTCTTTCTTTTTAATTTTCTTGTCATGCCAAATCTTAACTTTTTCTTTAAACATCCTGGCACTTTCATAAGCTTCATTTCTCCATTCATCTAGTAGGTTTAAATCAAGAATTCTCTTCTCTCCAGCAGTTTTAAAATCAAAGTTCAATTGTTTAATAGCCCATCTAGCTTTATGTTCTAATTCAACAGGTAAATGACAAGCTTTTCCATAAACCATTTTATAAGGAGACATTCCCATAGGATTTTTAAAAGCAGTTCTATAAGCCCATAATGCATCGTTAATTTTAAGTGGCCAATCAGACCTAGACTTATTCACTGTCTTTTCCAAAATGAGTTTAATTTCCCTATTACTTAATTCAACTTGTCCACTAGTTTGGGGATGATAAGGTGATGCAATTCTATGGTTAACATCATATTTTGCCAAAGTTTTCCTAAGAATACCATGTAAGAAATGAGAACCACCATCAGTAATTAAAAACCTAGGAACACCAAACCTGGGGAAAATGATGTCCTGAAGCATCTTCATTGCCGTGGCATGATCTGCACTTTTGGTTGGAATTGCTTCCACCCACTTTGTAACATAATCCACTGCAACCAAAATATGAGTATGCTTTGTCTTTGATTCGGGGAAAGGTCCCATAAAGTCAAAACCCCACACATCAAATGGTTCAAGTGGTAAGGAATAGTTCATAGGCATTTCATTTCTCCTACCAATATTTCCTACTCTTTGACATTTATCACAAGATTTAACATATTCAGCACAATCCTTAAATAAAGTAGGCCAATAAAAACCAGACTGTAATACCTTTGCACCTGTACGATCTCCTGCATGATGTCCTCCATAGGGACTGTCATGACAATCTCTTATAATAGCCTGTTGTTCATACTCAGGTACACAACGTCTAATAATACCATCCACACTCTTCTTATAAAGAAAAGGATCATCCCAAAATAATGTCTAAGATCATAAAAGAATTTCTTTCTTTGTTGAGTAGTGAAGTGTGGAGGTAAAACTTTACCAACAATAAAATTTGCATAATTGGCAAACCATGGAGATGCAACTTTAGCACTAGAAACATTAACAATTGCAAGTTGTTCATTAACAAAGCTATCATTAATAGGAATAGGATCATCAGGTATATTTTCCATTCTAGAAAGATGATCAGCTACTTGATTATCTTCCCCTTTCCTATCAACAATGTGTAAATCAAATTCTTGCAATAGAAGTACCCATCTTATTAATCTAGGCTTAGCATCTTTCTTATGCATTAAGTATTTAATGGCAGAATGATCAGTATGCAATGTGACTTTCGAATCAGTAATATAAGGTCTAAACTTGTCACAAGCAAATAGCACTGCTAAAAATTCTTTTTCAGTTGTGGCATAATTCCTTTGAGCAGCATCAAGTGTTCTACTAGCATAATAAATGACATTCAGTTTCTTATCAACACGTTGGCCCAAAACAGCCCCAACTGCATAATCACTAGCATCACACATAATTTCAAAAGGCAAATTCCAATCAGGAGGTTGAATAATAGGGCACTTATTAAAGCATTCTTCAAAATATTAAAGGACTCAATGCAATCATCATTAAAAGAGAAAGGAACATCCTTTTGCAAAAGATTGGTTAGGGTTTTGATATTTTGGAGAAATCTTTAATAAACCTACGGTAAAAACCTGCATGCCCAAGAAAACTTCTTATACCTTTGAGATCCCTTGGGAATGGAGCTTTTCAATAGCTTCTATCTTTGCTGGGTCAACTTCTATTCCTTTCCAGAAATCTTATGCCCAAGAACAATACCTTCAGTAACCATGAAGTGACACTTCTCCCAGTTTAAAACTAAGTGTTGGTCTTCACAACGCTGCAAAACTTTGTTAAGGTTGAACAAGCAATTATCGAAGGAAGTACCATACACAGAAAAATCATCCATAAAGACTTCCATTATCTTTTCAATATAATCAGCAAATATAGCATTCATGCATCTTTGAAAAGTAGCAGGAGCATTGCACAAACCGAATGGCATTCTCCTATAAGCAAATGTACCAAATGGACATGTAAAAGTGGTTTTCTCTTGATCATCTTTATGAACAGGAATTTGGGAGAAACCTGAATAACCATCTAAATAGCAAAAGTGAGAGTGTTTAGATAACCTTTCTAACATTTGATCAATAAATGGCAATGGGTAATGATCTTTACGAGTTGCTTTGTTTAACTTCCTGAAATCAATACACATTCTATAACCAACAACAGTGCGTTGAGCTACAAGTTCATCCTCATCATTTGGAACAACAGTCATTCCACCCTTTTTAGGAACACAATGAACAGGACTAACCCACTTACTATCAGCTATGGGATAAATGATACCAGCTTCAATAAGTCTTATTACCTCTTTCTTACCACTTCTTCATTTTTGGATGGAGACGGCGTTGATAATCAACAACAGGTTTTGCATCTCCTCCAAATTAATTTTATGCATACATAGAGCTGGGCTTATACCTTTAAGATCATCAAGAGAGTATCCAATGGCTGGTCGGTGAGCTTTAAGCACATCAAGTAATTTCTCTTCTTCTTCAGCTGAAAGGTTAGCACTAATAATGACAGGATATATGCTCTTCTCATCCAATATGCATATTTAGATTTTAGGCAAAGGTTTTAATTCAAACTAGGATCCCCTTTAGGTGGTGGTAGCACTCCTAAATTATCAGGTGGGATATGCAATTGTAATTGTGGTGGTGTTGTGAAAGTATTTGTTCTAAAGCATCTTTTCTTCTTCATTAAATGGTTCATCTTGATTAAGCATGTATCTTTCCACACGTCTGTTGAAGCTACAGCTACATGAGCAAGAGTTTCAATTACATCTTCAGAAATGGCTCTTTCTTTGAATGCTTATCAGAAAATTTAGAAAAGTTGAATGCAAGTTTTTCTCCAGCACAATTAATAAACACTTTCTCTTTAAGCAAATCAATTTCAGCACCAACAGTATGTAAGAAAGGTCTACCAAAAATGATAGGACAAAATGAATCTTGAGGGCAACCAAGCACAATAAAATCAGCAGGATATTTAATTTTACCTACCAATACTTCAACATCTCTAACAATTCCAAGTGGATTAATATAATCTTTATTAGCAAGTTGAATTGTCATACCTGTCTCTTCCATACTGATAGGATCAATATCAGGCTTGATTTCAAGATACAGAGAATATGGAATGACACTAATGCTTGCTCCAATATCACATAAGCCATGATAACTAGAAGTCCCAATAGTGCATGATATAACAGGCTTACCAACCTTGGCCGAATTGCCTTTAACAACTTTAGTAGCATCTTCACATAGATAAACATCAACAGGATCTTCTTCATTTAATTGTTTGATAATAGAGATTTGACTGTTGACTTCCATCTGTTCATAAGGCTGAGATCTTCTTCTTTTACTCTTGTTAGAAACAGCAATAAGTAAATTTTCCTTGACTTGGTTTGGATATGGTGGTGCCTCAACATACTCCTCAATTGTCAAGGATGACACTGGTTCTACCTGTTTAATAACTTTGGGTACAACAATAGATTGTTTAACAGGTTCAACATAAGCTTCAAACCCAGTTTTAGGAATACCAATATGATTAGCAAAAGATTTAGCTACCTCAATTATAACATAAGGATCAAGATTAAAAGTATCACTCAGATTTTTAAACAAGGTAGAAGTAGAGAAATTCTCTACACATGAATACTCATAGTCCAGATAGGGCTCATTACCTTTATCAAGATCCCAATGACCAGTATTCTCAGAAATAGTCTCCAATAAATTCCATGCTTCTTCTTCAGTATTATTTGTAAAGCTTCCACTAGATGAATTATCCAGAAATTCCTTTTGTTGCCTTGGTAGCCTCACATAAAAGTTTATCAGAATAATTTTCCTTGTAAGATCATGACAAGGATTCTTGCGGAGGAGTTCCTTTAACCTCCCCCAAGCTTGAGTAATACTTTCTCCCAGATGTGGCCAGAAATTAAATATATAGCAGCGGTTCTCATAAGCTTCTCTAGGAGTAAAATACTTAAGAAAGAAAACCTTCCTCAAAATACTCCAGTCCATAGTGACTTCTTCATCTAAAGACCTGAACCAAATACGAGCATTACCAGATAAAGACAGATATAACAGCTTCCTTTTTACCTGATCTTCAGAAATACCAGGAAGTCTAAATAAACCACATATAGCCTCAATTGTTTCCATGTGTTCACGTGCAGATTTAGTTCCATCTCCTGTAAATGGATTTTTCATAACTCTTTTAACATGACCAACGGGAATTTTATATCCCACTTTAGGTATCTCAGGCACAGTAGTTTCAACAGTTTTAGGAGCATAAGCACTTTCATATAGAGCAAGATGTAGCGAGGCACGATTCATAAATGCCATAGTAGCAATGAGATAAAACAGTAAATAAAATTCACCTTTCAAGTTTCCTTACCAAACTTCTTACCAATAGCGCTACGCTCCCCGGCAACGGCGCCAGAAAAGTATCTTGATGACTCCCAAGTGCAGGAGATCAATTGTAGTACCTTTCGAATAGAAAAGGTTGTCGAACCCACGAGGAGCTGAAGGTATTGGTTATTAGAAATGATAAATAGACAATAAAAGATGCAAGTGTTTTTGGTATTTTCGATTGTATAATTGCAAGACAGTAACAATGCAGCAGGTAAATGGTAACAAGTAAAAGCTCTCAAAGAGAGAGAAAGCCCAATCCTCTATGTGTAAGAGGACAAGCTCAAGTGATGTGTAACTTATATGTGGAAAACGTTCCCGAGGGCGGCATGGATATTGCTAGGCATATAGATTTATTAAACAACACGTTGAATATCTTGTCTAGTTTTAATCTTCTTCGGACGGAGCTATTATTAGGTACAGCTAAATAAATAGACTAAACCCCTTATGATGGATCATGTGGCCAATTAAATGACAGCACAAGAATTATTAAGATATAAAATCCCACCATAGCATTACGCTCTAGGTCCCCGATACTAATACCCCGTAAAGTAACTTAATGATTCGGTCTCAGGCTTTCGTGTCCTCCCAAGTCTCCCTCACGCCATTACACTACGGTGTTCTCCTATGAGCCCATATAGGTGAAGTGTTGTGCAGTCGACGTTCGCACAACACCATCATAGAATCACACAAAAAGATAAACACTAGACAAAATACCAACACATGTCATATATAAATCATTGCCAATTCATCCTATGCCCTCAGGAACATACGGGAACTACTCACAACGTGCAAACATGGTGATATCAGTGGCATAATGGTACAACACAATCTGAAATATAACTTCACCACAAATAATGACAAGTACTCAATCACAAACATGAATAGTAGCACGACAAGTATCTAGGGTATAGCAACTCTCAAACTACGAGGGGACGGAGTGGATCACGGAGATGATGATGGAGATGGTGCTGGTCTTGGTGATGGTGATGATGTAGAGGCCTCCTCCCACGCCAAGGAGGAGAGGTGATGACGATGACGATGATTTCCCCCTTCTCCGGAGCTCCGGAGCAGCAGGATCTGATCCCCCTCGGAGGGAATCAGGAGTTTCGCCGCCGCCGCGCCTCGGATGGACTTGAAAAATTAGGGCGTTACTTTTCGGGCGAGACGGAGACCTCGTTAAAAAGCCCCAGGCGAGGAAGTGCCCGAGGCTCCTTTGGTGGGTCCCACGCGGTCAGGGAATCTGGCCGCGTGGGCCCACCTATTTTGGGCCTCGTGGCCTTCCTTGCTTGCTTCTTCTTCCCTCTGGTGTTCTCCCGAAGAAAAACCAGCTGTGCAATTTTCCTTTTATTAATTGGGCCTTCGTAGCTCCTGAAACAATAAAAACACAAAAAGGAGGTTTTCTGCCTCCCAGAAATTAAATACTAAAAATAGGGACTTTGTAGGAAAGTCCCCTAAATCATCTAAAACATGTAAAAACAATGATATAATAATGCAAATAACATCCTAATATGGTGGTATAAGTGGTATAGATGATGATATAAAATGCACGTATCAGGTGCCACTAGCGATAGTTTCTGACAGGGACAAGATTTTCACCAGTCAACTATGGAAAGAACTGTTCAAAGCACTCGGAACAAAATTGCAATTCTCCACTGCTTACCATCCACAGACCGATGGCCAGACCGAAAGGGTCAATCAATGCCTGGAAATGTTCTTGCGCGGTTGCAGTTCATGAAGACCCGAAGCAAAGGAAGAAATGGCTTCCTCTTGCGGAGATGTGGTACAATTCAACATATCACTCTGCAATTGGATGTTCCCCATTCAAGGGGTGTATGGAGCTGAACCAAACCTGGCATCCATCCCTGACAGTACGACCTCGACATCAACAGATGCTGCTACATTTTACAAGAACGCCAAGATCAGCTCGCTCGACTGAAACTACATCTTGCAGCTGCTCAGAATCGTATGAAGGTTCAGGCTGACAAAAACCGCACAGAGAAGCAATTTCAGGTTGGTGAACAAGTACTGTTGAAACCGCTGCCATATGCACAGTCAACTTTGGTCAATAGACCCTGTCCCAAGCTAGCATTGAAGTATTTTGGTCCATTTCATGTTCTGGAGAAGATGGGGAAGTGGCTTATAAGCTGGACTTGCCAGACCATAGCATGATCCATCCCGTCTTTCATGTCTCACAATTGAAAGGGTTTACACCAGACTTCACACCAGTGTTTGTTGATCTGCCACCGGCGCCGAGCTTGGATTTTGTGGAGACGAGCCCAGAAGATATTCTTGATCGGAGACTCGTTAAGAAGGGAAATGCAGCTGTGCCGCAAGTGCTGACCAAGTGGCGAGGAGTGCCAGCAACCTCAACGACTGGGAGGATCTATATGTGTTGAAGAAGAGGTTCCCTGATGCTCTTGCTTGGGGACAAGCAAGTTCTCCAGAGGGGGTGATGTAACACCTGGGTGATAGATGTGTGTAAGCAGGTTGGACTTAGTCGTGTGTGTGTGCTGAGTTGCGTGTGCTGAGCCAGCTGTGCGCCTCAACATCCGCGGGTTCCGGGTGATGGGGCACCAAAACCTTGGTTAAAGATTACCTCCGCGGGCATAGGATTGATGGGGTATGTCTCCAAGAAACGATTAAACATGAGTTTGTAGATCAAGAGTTGTGTCGTCTGGAAGTGGGAGAAAAATAATTCTGGAGCTGGTTGCCAGCTATTGGGCATTATGGGGGCATGATCGTGAACGTTCGGGACAATCTCTTTAAAGTGGGGAACATTGACAGGGGTCGGTGCTTCCTCACTTTAGCGGTGCTCCATCGGTCGTCGAATCAGACCGACGAGATTATGGGAATTTACGATCAACGGATCACTCCAAATCAGTTGCTTTACGTGACAAAGTTTCGGAGAAAATTGTTGGCTGCCACCTCCGTGTGGTGACGGGAGGGTATTTCAACCTTATTCTTAGCTGCCACGATAAAAATAATGACATAATTAATTGGGCTAGATTCCGCATCTTCAACTCTCATTGGGAATGTGCGAAATTCCTTACTCGGGTACAAGGTACACTTGGACAAATAAACGGATATACCCGGTCAGGTGCGTCTTGGACCATTTTTTTATACCAACTACCCTAAATTCTTTGCTTCCCTGTGCACGCTGGTGGGGGAAACCGAGTCTTGGCTCGGACCATACCCTGCTCATCCTGGACACGGGTGAGGGCACCCATGTTTGTAGCAATCGTTTAATTTCCAAACAAGCTACCACAGTTTCATGACCTAGTTGATAATATTTGGGAGAATTTAGCTAGAAGGTCGGGGGGGGGGGGGGGGGGGGGGGGGGGAGGGTAGGAGATATTGTAGATTGGTGGAACTTTGTGAGTGCCGGTTCGATGCAGTTTCTGAGGGGGTGGAGCCATAACCTGGGAAAGATTCACGGCTAAATAAAGAAGGCCTTATGCCACTAATCAAGAATGTTGATCGCAAGGCTGATTCGACGGGGATGGACGACGAAGAATGGTCTTATAGCTACCATTCGGAGGACAGCTTCTCCAAATCTATAGGCTAGAAGAAGAATGGCCTTTTACCGAGAACTTTTGGGCACCTCGGCTCCTCGTCACTGCGGGTTGTTGTAATCCCTTGTGTTGGTCTATTGGTTGTGTCGTCTTGATGTTGTGTTTTGTAAAACAATACCAACTCTTGTAAGTTATTTACTCATCTATCAGCTGATTGCAATTTTGGTCTCTTCTATAGTGAACTAATGACCGGATCATAAGTGGGAAAGCAGAGTATCTAAGGATGCTATTAGAGACATTATGTCCTAATTTGGGTGGTGATTTCGTAATGTTTTTTGTTCCAAGAGAGGTGGATTTCTTGAGTAACATGTGCTTCAAGAGAAGAGAGTAGGTTGAGGAGCCCAGTCATTCACGCGTTCGCCGGGTGGCTCCAGCCTCTAGCTTATCCTCAAAAGCAGAGGAGTGCAAAACTGAACCAAACATGCACTTATATTCGCTTTGTTTTTATTTACCATGTGTTCTATGTTTTCTTAATCAAACTTATGCAAAACAAATATGAACATCTATCGTACTAAATGCTTATAATATGAAAATATATTTTACTCTCTCCGTTCTAAAAAGGATGACTTCCATTTATGTGCATGTGGATATATCTATACATGTAACATAGAGAGCAGATGATTCTAATAATATTAAATTTATATTCTAGATGTTGATATAGTCTTTCCTACCGTATTTGATGACATTGTACAAAGTTTGATTTTGGCTAAAACCGGAACGCAACGGAGGGAGTATTGATTTGTGTGAAATGGGGTATTACCGACTCCTAGCCTCTAGAAACAGAATCTGAAAAGCTGAGGATCCGACATGGCAAAAGTGAGGAGCCCCATATCTCTTCTCTTGAATCCACCACGTTTCAATTCACCTTCGAATTGATTACATTCATATTCATTACTTTGGGCCAGCAGAACATGAACCACTTCCTCCTGATCAACACCTCCAACAAAGTAGTACTCCCCGTATCAAAATATAAGACTTTCTAGCTACTTTCCACAGTCTTATATTTTGATACGGTGTGAGTAGCAGATAGTGGGATAGTGCTTGCAATTATTACGAGTAGCCAAGCTAGGCACACAACCTATCTTGCAGGTTAACTAGCTGGGTGGCCCGCGCAATTGCGCGGCTAGTGATGATATATAATGGAACTCTTATATGTAATGTATCATTCTTCTCCTTGATACTATATTTAAAAATATATAATGCATAAAAGTTTAGAATGATTTCTGATACTCACTTTTTTAGCTTTCCACTATTTCACGTTTCGAGATAGGATAAAACATATGTACATGTAAATGTTATATGACAGTAACAACAGTATTCATGTACACTAAGAAGCTTTCAAATTTTAAAGAACGTTCCATTTACACATGTTGTATGTACATCTTGTTTGAGATGACAGTTATAAAAACTAATATTATTTTTAAAATAAATTGCAATATAAGAAACTTCATTTCAAGATAAGTCAAATAGTAATCAAAAGTTATTAAACAAAAGAGGGACCTTTATCCATGGATCCAGAGATCTTACCAGCTTGGTCCTTGAGGACCTTGAATCCAACTTTGCAAGAGTTGGACTACCAATTCAAAGTCCGAGCATGCGTCGCGGAGAGGTATTTCGACGACAATCCAGCACTCTGCTCGTAGTGCTCAGCAGTCAAAGAATGGTTGTCTGCATAGCAATGAAGAGCTTTCAATACACTTTATGTTATTTTCTGAAGAAACGACACTCAAAAAAAATCAGACCTTTACCTTGGAAATACTACATGACCCTTGTTTAAAAAAAAAGAAGAAATACTACATGACTTGATCAATCTGCTCGTAGTTTTCAGTATACTTTAGACACCAACTTCCTTACACCTAAATCTTTGCAGAATAAATATGTATGAAATACCTGATAGTATATCATAAAGTTATCTGCATGAGGATCACAAATAACATTTATGAATTGAATACTCAGCTTGGTCATCAGGTCCACTGGTCCAGCTTGGTTATATCCGTTGACCATATTCATATGGCATGTTAATGTGTTCAGTGAATTCCATCGAACCTAGAATACAACGGATTGGCACCCGTAGAGCATTGTGCTCACCACAAACGCCTCTGATCCAGCTGCTCTGCCTCATGCCCTCAGCTCCCTCAGCTCTCTACCTCTACCGAGGGTCTTTCCGATCGTATCACGTCCTACTCCTTGTTACGTTGTTCGAGATCGTGACTTCGTGAGTGTGGTCTTGGTATAACACGTACGATAGATACAACTGAGGCGTATGTAATGGCTCGGCCAGCCAGTGCGCTTCTTTCATCCTTAATTATCACATGGGCTGGATTTCTTCCTCGGAGCTTTACTCTATTTTCCTTACGTTGGATCCAAGCTCTCGTGTGATCTTACCTACCTTTGTCAAATAGTCTGTCTGCACAATGCATGCACTGAATGTTAGTTCAAGGAGCCAACAGAAGAAATAGGCTACTTGTATGCTTGATGGATTGAGCGGTCAGTTCGAATGATATTATCGATGGATTGAGCGGTCGTGATACTTCTGTCGTCTGGAGTTGCCATCGATCCTAGCCGCCACTTCGCCTCCAGCGGATGGATATCGCCATGGCTGTCTGTCCTACACCTTGCCGTAAACTCGATCAGAAGGCTTGCTGTCGGCTGCGGAAACTCATCGGAGACTATTTATGCGTTACATTGAACACTGCCGTTTGAAGATTCACTCGACGACTGCTGTGATTTTTGTTGCACATAATGTGATGCGTGTTTCTCCGGTATGAGAGAAACAGACTGAACGACCATAGAGCTTTAGGATTCCTCCCTCGTGCACAGGTTGCAGACGTGTTTGCGAGGGTTGATTTAGACGAATCATCGAGATTCATGCAATGTGCCGACACGACACGTGCGAATACATATTCATCCCAGCAAATGCCGAGGGTTGATCTAGATGAAGCATCAGGATTCATGCAATCTGCCGGCACGTGTGAATGCGTATCCATCCCTGCAAATTTTTTTTTTTAAAGTGTTCCCTGCAAAATTCTTGTCACGAACGGGGCGCCATAATATGAATGAAATTTGTACAGCTTATTACCTCAGAATAAATTCTTGCATCATGCATGAAACAACTGCAGTACCAGTTTCTGAGCTCGTGCAGTACAACGGTAGCCCCAAACTTGTTGTCTACAGGTATCAGAGTTGCTCTTTTTTAGTGCTAGCAAGATTGCCTCGAAAGAAATCGCACCTCCGGCCGCCGGCGAGAGGAACCTAGAATCGTAGATGACAAACAAAACTATCCTGATGCGTGGAAAGTTGTGGCGGAGCGAGGCCGCCGGCATCCCGGCCTTGCGCCTTTCTTGAAGCTAGTCAATTTCCCGGAGATCAATCGTAACTCCTCCTGGCACGCGCATGTAGAAAAGTTGACATCCTCTTGAGAAGTCTGCCTCAAGGGGAAGCTTCTCCTGGTCATGTTAGCTCGTCTTATAGGCTTCCATGCAGCATGGCCATTGACATGCAAGCTTCACGCTGCAGGTGACCAGGTGGGTGTGGCGCCGGTGACAGCTTCTTGGTGACCGGCGGCGTCGCGACTCGCGTCGGCTTCTCTGATCTCAATGACGCCATTGGCCGCTTGAGATCTCGCTAGACGATCCGTCGCCTCCCGATTTCTGCCGCCGTTGTTGCTTGGACACGAACCCTAGTAGTCGTCAATTGGATGGGATTTTTTGTTTCCTATATGTAGTCTAGGACGTACTCTGTACAAAGATCTCGATGAGTACGTTTCCATTGGTTGCACGAAGTAGCATATCCTATTTACGTGGGTGTCTTTGCGTGTCTTTTAAGTCAATAGATCCCAATCGTTGGTATGTGCTAAATTTAGGTGGATCAATCTGGACCGTCTATTGTTTGTTGTCTTAATAATATAATAGATTATATACTGCTAATCCTAATCACATACTGCTTTACATTAACCAGTCTCTTGCAAAATGAGCTTCTGCGGACGAGCGGCAAAAGCTCTGAATTAACTTCAGGACAGAACATTGGGTCCTTACCGCTCGCGTTCATCGTGGTAGCTAGTAGTGGTTCCAAGAATTAGAATCATGTGCCCACTTCCTTCACATCGCGGTTTGTTAATGTTCATCGTGCCCCCATGCATGAAAGATTCTCCAAAAGAAATGGTCAATTGGGAAACAGAGACGCAACTGAAATGTTTCTGCTAAATGCGGCTCTTTGCCGTTTACGGCTCAGTCTGCAGGCTCTATAAAAGGAAGATGAAGCTGAGAGAGTGAGGCAGTCAAGCAAGGCAGAGCAAGCAACTTAATTAGATTAGAATTAGATAGCCATACAACTACACCGGAACGGACGACGAGCTGAAAGGCCCCAAAAGGACGTCGAAGGCATGAGCTTCCTGCTCACCCAGAAGTACGGCTTCCCACAACAGTGCATCCTCACCCTTACCGGTAGGTGAATAAGATTAGCTCGCATCTGATCAAGCAAATCTCACATGTCTGTGTATGCTTCGAGTTTCTTGTCATCTGAGACAAATTAATATCTCGAGATACGATGGATATATAATCTGTTCTCCTTTGCTTGCCAGATGATGAGCAACACCCGTCTAGGAGGCCAACAAGGTTCAACATCCTGCTGGCGATGCGGTGGCTGGTGCACGGCTGTAGGTCTGGGGACTCCCTCGTGTTCCACTTCTCCGGACACGGTGGTCAGGAGGAAGACGAAGACGGCGACGAGCTGGACGGCCGAGACGAGATCATCTGCCCGCTCGACGGCGACCTGAACGGCAACATCCGAGACGACGAGATCAACGAGGCCCTCGTCCGCCCGCTCGTGCACGGGGTTACCCTTCACGCCGTCATTGACTCATGCCACAGCGGCACCGTCCTCGATCTCCCCAACGTTTGCAAGCTCAAAAAGTACGCAGTATACATATGTACCCAGGCCATAGCATTCTCCATGACACTGTGGTTGTTTACCATCTTTTTAATCAGGAACGGGCAACCAGAATGGAAGGATCACAGCCCTCCGAACGGCGCCTGGAAGAACCCGAGCGGCGGTCAGGCGATCCTGATCAGCGGATGCACCGACACCCAGCTATCCATCGACGGGATCGGCGACGCGCAGCTGCAGATGGGCTTGTTGACCTACAGCTTCGTCACGGCGGCGTTCTTCGCGCAGCGGACGCCGACCTACGCCCAGCTGCTCGCGACGATAAAGGCCATCATCCTCGAGCGCAACGCTGACAGCCGGCTCAACTGCAAGCTCCCCGCGCCGATCTGCTCGCTTGTTCGCAAGGTGGTCAACTTCAGCGGCGTGCAGGAGCCTCAGCTATCTTCTTCCGAAAAGTTCGACATCAATCGGAAGCACTTTGTGCTATAAGCCTATAAGTATAAACCAGCTGCTGCCGCTGACAATGTTGTCAGCTTAATGCTACATGTTCAACTCTAAAGTGTGATGTACGTCTTGTCCCGTATCAGCTTGGCCTTTCGGGCGAGGTGATGCGAAAATAAGACCGGTACGGTCTACGTGGTGACTTGGATAGTGCTGGACTAAAACAAAGTTATCGGACCTGTACGTGAAAGTGTGCAAAGTGAAACATAATTCAATCGTATGCAAATGATTTATCCTATATTTTTGGTCTAATTTTTTCTTTTAAGAGACATGCATCTCTTCACTCTGGAGGATCAGGGAGGTCTTGGTATTGCGGTATTAGAGACCAAAAATAAATGTTTACTGAGTAAGTGGTTCTTTAAGATGTTAAATGAAGAGGGCGTGTGGCAGGAGTTGTTAATTAACTAATAAGTACTTAGGTGGTAAAACGTTATCACAGGTACAATCTAAACCTTTCGATTCGCCTTTTGGAAAGGTTTAATGAAAGTTAAGAACGATTTTTTAACGCGGGGAGAATTCATTCTTGGTAATGGGGAGCAAGTGCAATTCTGGGAGGACACATGGTTAGGGCATATCTCATTGGCGAATGAATATCCTAACTTATATGCAATAGCTTCCAATAAAAATGCGACGGTTGGTGAGGTTTTTATTTCGGTACCAATAAACCTACCGTTTAGAAGAGTTCTTACTGAAAATAATAGGGCATCTTGGTTGAATCTAGTTGAGAAACTAATGCGAGTCAATCTTAGTGATCAACCGGATAGGTTTAAATGGAGTTTGACAACGAATGGTATTTTTTCAGTAAAATCTTACTACTTGGATCTACTTAATGGGCACACAAGATACTTGAGGAAATACTTGTGAAAATTAAAAATTCCTTTGAAGATTAAAATCTTTCTATGGTTTCTTCATAGAAAAGAATTGTTAAAAGATAACCTCACTAAGCGGAATTGGATAGGATGCAAGAAATGCGTTTTTTGCGACAAAGATGAGACAGTTGAACATCTCTTTATTTCGTGCACGTTTGGTAGAGATATTTGGAGATTAGTTCACTTTACTTTTAGTATTTACCCACCTACTAGTATATCCAATATGTTTGGATCATGGTTAAATGGGGTAGATAAGGCTTCCAAAGCCCGGATTAGGATTGGTGTTGTGGCCATTCTCTGGGCTGTTTGGAATTGTCGCAATGATATTGTATTTAACAAAACATTTTCTACTCATTACTTGCAGGTTATCAACAAGGCGACTTATTGGATCCATTTGTGGTCCTTTCTTCTTCTTGTGGATCAGCGTGGTCTCATGGATTCAGGATGTACTCGCATGATGACGGTCGTATGGGCTATCTTCTGCCGGGCTGGGTGACAACATCCTAGAAGAATAAATGTTTAGAGTTTCCTTTTTTAAGTGGTTGATCTTTGTATCCACCTTAAGTGATCCGTGAATTGTAAACTGATATACTCGAAACTTGCTTAATAATGCGGCTGGCTGTGTGCATCATTTTGATGCAGAGGCCGGGGATCCGCACCCCCTTTTCTAAAAAAAAAAACTCTGGAGGAAGAAGAAAGACCCTCCGTAAATACTAAAGTAGGGATTATTATGTCAGAAAAGTTTTTTTTTGCTCCCGAGCACCAGTGCTCCTGGTATTTTCAAAAAATCAAAAAATATTTCCGCGTTTCAAAAAAAATCTGAAAACAAATCCAGGATGTAGTTAATGTTGTATTCTACGAACACACAAAAAATCAACTTCAAATACATTGTATTCCGAGCTACACAAAATGAAAAAATCTAATAAATCTAGATATTTGAAAACAAGCATACTCAGATCACACTTTTATCATTTTTTTGTAGACAAAATGCAAAGTATTTGAAGTTTATTCTTGGCAAGTTTGTAGAATACACCAATAGCTATATTCAGGATTTTTTAAAGAATTTTTTGAAACTCGTAAATATTATTTTCGATTTTTTTTTAAACACCAGGATCACTGGTGCCCGAGAGCACGAAATCTTATGTGCTACGTTTTTGACAAAAAAAACTGAAAATATTTTCAGAGGTGCAGCTCAGGCCAAGGGTTCATCATAGTGTGGATTGCCACTGTCCTTATCAAAATCTTCTATGGTACTTTTCTTATGACTCATTTTGCTTATTTTCTCATATCTCTTTGTTTTCTTGCTTTTTTCTTTTTCTCCACACCCTTGATATATAAAGGAGGGTTTGTGCCTTGTATTTTAATAACTTTATTTCTATCCTAAAGGGTGGTTGTGCCTCTCAAGTTCATGGTTCACCCCATAATCACATTTCTTTTATGTGGCTTCTACGGGATTCTTTCTACAAAATGTCCTCGGTATACATCCACAAATATCGAACCAGGGTTAACAATATCTTAGATAATTTTAATTATTATTTCGTAGCGATCCTCATGTATGAAAGTCGTTGCGAGATGATGGACGTGCATAGGGCGGTGGTGTTGTCTGGTGTTGTGATGGCGTCAACGGCAGGCCTGGCGAGGATTATGCGGATCTCTGCCCTGAAGATGGGTCGCGACGGTTCGATTGTCGTGACTTCTGAATCGTGTGCATGAGGTGCACGTTGAGAGTCTGTTAGACCAGATGTGTTCTCCCGGTTCGCCTTAGGGTGCCTCGGTGATGCCCCTGATACCTAGACGGTGAGGCGTTGGTTGTGAGTCTAGGGCATGAGGCCCCAATGGAATGATCTTCCCCCATTGTCGGGTGTGTATCGGGTTGTTTGATGTATACTTTTGTCAGACTTTGTTCAATAAACTTTTAATAAATACATTATGCTTTTCGTTGCAAAGGCCGAGGGTCTCAATCTCCTTTTCGAAAGAAAAAAAATACAACAATGGCCTTGACTCCAAGTTGCAAGATGAAGAGGTGGGCTAGCATGGCACTATACTTGCGCTTACCCACGCAGCCACGCTAGCTGTGGCGTGATTCTTGTCACAAACTTTAGTTGTTGCATCTTGAAAAGTAAATTCGACATTTTTCAACACTCATAAACAGAGTGCATTCCGCAACCAACTTGGATAGTTGGATGGCAGATGCTGCTGCAGCCCGGCCTGCGGTCAATAAAGGAGCAAATGAGATATTCGACCCTGTTTGCCAACGGAAAAAGATACTCATCCTTGCCACGTCGGGCCACAGAGTAGCGTTGGAATCGTTTTATCTTATCATCCATCGGACTCACCGCTCCTTGCCTAGCTTGGTCGGCTTCTTATCGAGAGGAATATATATCGGCTCGGTTGGTCGTGAGATGCGCTTACACATGGGCAGGCTCACTTATCAATGCCCCTTTTTTCAACTGTTATATCGTCCATCCATTTGCAACCTCAAAATTTAATCCTATGTATGCCTGCTTATTCTTTAGAGTGGTATATTTGACCCTCTAAATAGTGTCGTTTCTAACCGAACCCCTAAAACTTAACAAAAAATTGTAACACAAATTCATTAATTTTTTGGCTATGGAGTTAAATTTCGCTGCTCAATAATTCATTAAACGACATCTTGGTCACATACTTCACCAATTCTTTTCCTAATAAAATTGACCTAAAGAAAAATTAACTTCAATAGGAAACCCAATTTTTTTGATTGCGCCTACAAATCCGATCAATACTTTCTCCATCTTTTTATATTCATTGGCCACATTGTTGCTCTTCTCCGTTGACTTCTCTAGCTAGCATATCGCTTTCTATTACTTCTCAATTTTGGAGATTGTGTCATCCGTAGCAACTAGTGCACCGACATATAGTACATTTCGGTCGATCAATAGATTAATGTAATGTTCTTTCCAATAGCAAGATATGCAACCTTTCTACATAACAATAAAGCAAACACTGAGTTCCAAATTACACCGAATTGAAAAATAACGGCACAAATTTGCACTCGCTTTGTCCATTTCACATTTGAAAAAAAAACATATGTGATGTTTCTCGGTGCTTGAAATTCACCTATGCGCCAACCGGCCGTAGTTGTCTCATTTCATGATGGCCGAGGCTGGCCGGTGAGCTGCTGGGTGAGGGCTGAGCCTGGACGATCGGCGGTTGTGGATGTGTCGGCGGTCAGTCGAACGATAAGATGGCACTTACAAGAAGAAAACATACCTAGAGGCGGCGCAGAGCGGTCGAGGTGTCTACGCAGTTCGGTCCCTGATGGATCCCGCCGAAACGCGACAGTGACGGCCGAAGATTCATAGAATCCGGCGACGGGGGAAGCGGCAGTAGATTTATCGAATTCGGCGACGGCAAGCAGCGGCGATCAAATTATGGTGGAGGAGCGCGGCGGGTGTTACGGAGTGTCGACGGTGGCATGTGGTCTCCGGTGGAGGTACGCACTGCGGCGCCGGAGTGGCCGGGGTCGAGCAAGAGGGGCAGCGGGGTGGGGAAGTTTTGTTCTCCATGCGGCCGAACTCGAGTATATTTAAGAGTCGGGCCGACTCGTGAAGAGAAAGTTTTTCTCCTCTAAAAACTAAAAACTAGGGGTTCAGTTTGGTGCGGTTTAGAGTAGAAAACTTATTTTTTTTCTCCTCTAACCGCATAAGCATCGGTTAGAGATGCCTTATTGGATGTGCAATTTTGTTTTTGTTTTCTACAAGAGAAAGGGACATAGGCGTATATTGATAACTGCCTCTCCGGTTCAAAAAAAACTAACTGCCTCTCAATACAGGTTTTGGTCAGGTTTCGCTCTCTACTGAATTTATTAAAAATTGAAGTTACAACAATTTGGTTTCAGTTCAACGAAAGAAGATGCATTTTCATCTCAAGAATGGGTGCATCACAAGCCCTCTGCAGCAGATACGATCCCCGCAAGCAGCTAGTTTTTTTTGAAACGAGACAAAAACTTTGCCTTTTATATTGATATAGGAGAAGCAAACATGTGTGGCCTAGGTCAAAAGAAAAAGTCACATGATGAGTTTCTAAGCAACAGTCTCTCCTAAATGCTTATCTCCTGGGAGAATCCAGTTTTTTCCTTCATCTTTGATCTTCTGGACAAGGACTGAAGGCATTGAAGATTTATCGTTCAAGACGCGAGCATTCCTTTCCTTCAAGATCTCCCAGGACACCAGAACAATTGTCGACTTGAGACCCTTGGAATGCATAGTTGGGGTCTTGATGATGGCATGCCAGTATTGGAGCACAGTCTGGCGGCCATTGCCCAGATCCTGATACAAGGTAGGGCAGGAAAGCCAAGCGGCTATGGCTTGCCAAATGCAATGGGAGTATCGACACTCAAAGAGGAATGTCTGGCCGTCTCCACGTTACTTTTGCAGAGGTGGCAGAGAGGGTTGTGCGGCCAACCCCTGACAGACAGGCGGTCGGAAGTCCAGAGTCTGCTCTGCAGGGCAAGCCAGGCAAAAAACCGTCACTTAGGGGGCGCCCAAGTCTTCCTGATGAGGCTTTTGAAGGAGCATGGAGTGGATTCGAGGAACTGAGCTTTGTATGCTGAGCCAGCCGTGTAGCACCCATTCGAGGTGAGGGACCAAATGATTGTATCCGTGGTGCCGGGAGTTAGCATGAAGCCTTGAAGAAGGTCCCAAAGGTTGATGAACTCCGAGATATGGTCGGCGGTGAATGCCTGAACCGAGATGTCAGCAACCCAGTTTTGGTTGGCGAGGGCATTCTGGACGCATCTATTCTTTTTCTTGGGAGCCTCGAAATTTTTTGGCGCCACTGCCTTTGGCGATGTCCCATCGAGCTAGGATGAGGACCGGAATTTTGCGGTCATGCCATCCCTACGGTCACTTCTGTTGCAGTGTTGAAAAGCTCATGGTCAGAGCTGTCGTTAGGGGTTTCGAGGCCCACCATGGTTTATCAGGAGCCACCCATTCGAACCACAACCATCGCAGACGAAGAGCACGAGCAAATTTCTCCAAGTCGAGGATCCCAAGCCCCCCTAGGTTCTTTGGGCGGCAAACCTTTGTCCAGAAAATTTGCACTTTCCGCCGCTAACCGTGTCACTTGCAGCCCACATCATGCCTCTCCGAAGCTTGTCAAAAGCCTTTAGGGTAGCCTTATCCGCCTTGATGGCGATGAGGAGGAATATCGGGAGAGCGGTGAGGACAGATTTAACGAGAGCGTCGCATCCGGCACGGTTTAGGAATTTGGCCTTCCCTGGGTTTAACCTTGATGCAGCTTTGTCAATGTAGGGTTAAAAGTCCACCGGGCGAAGCCTGCCAAGAGATAGCGGAAGTCCCAGATACTTAATCGGGAACTAGGCCAAGGAGGCAGGGAAGCTCATGAGCATGGCGTTGATGTCTATATCTTCAAATCAGATGGGAGCAACCGAACTTTTCTCAACGTTTGTTGCCAAACCAGTGACATCCCCAAAATTCTGCAGTAGGGCGGCTAGATTGTTGATGTCGTGCAAATCAGGTCTCAAGAAGAAAACCGCGTCGTCGGCATATAAAGAGATCCGAGACTTGATGAAATTTCCCGGCAAAGGATGAAGAAGCCCAGATTCCGTGGCAAGCTCGAGGAGCTTTGGAAGGGTGTCGATCGCCGGGTCGAACAACTGCGGAGATAGTGGGTCTCTAAAAGCACAAGGATGTCGCCTAGAGGGGGGTGAATAGGCGATTAAAACTTTCCCGGTTTAGGCTTAATAAATGCGGAATAAAACTAGGTGTTTTAATTTAACAAGCATACAACCTAAATATACTAGGCTCACCTATGTGCACCAACAACTTATGCTAAGCAAGACAAGCAACAAGGTGATAGCAAGATAAAGGACTTCAAGCACGAAGGCTATCGCAATGTAAAGTGCATAAGTAAAGAGCTCGGGTATAGAAATAACCGAGTCACGCGGAGACGATGATGTATTCTCGAGTTCCTCCTTTTTAGGGGAGTACGTCTCGTTGGAGGGGTGTGAGTTTCAAACTCAAACGCCACAAATGGCCTCACCCTATTCTCCGATGAACCTTGCACAAAAGCTCGGTTCACCTTCCACTATCGGAATCCTTCAAGGCGGAATTCGGAGCCTTTACAACAATCTTGAGGCACAACCCACAAAAGGACTGGGAGCTCCCAAGTCACCAACAACCGTCTAGGGTCCAACGACCCAAGAGTAACAAGCTCACAATCTTTCAGTTCCACGAATCCTCGTGGAGAGAGCAAACCGATGCACAAAGGCAAAGGCAAGAACACAAGAAGTGCTCAAATCCTTCACTCCCAAATCCCACCAAAAGCAACTAATGCTTGTGGGGGGAGAAGAGAGGAAGAACAAAGAAGAGAACCACACAAGAACTCCAAGATCAAGATCTACTAGGTTCCCCTCACTTAGAGGAGGAATGAATTGGTGGAAATGTAGATCTAGATCTCCTCTCACTTTTCCCTCAAAGATATGCAAGAATCATGGGAGGAATTGAGAGAGGGGCAAGCATTCCAAGGTCAGCAATGGCAGGAGAGAGAGGGGAAAACGTGCTTAGCTTGAGGTTGAAGAAGGGGAGGGATATTATAGGCCCTCCCCAAAATATAGCCGTTGCAGCTGCTAGGGCTGGAATATCCGACGCCCTTCAAAATATCCGGCCCAAATGTCCGGTTTAGACAGAGGCTCACACTCGGGGCTCGAAAAGAGCGAAAAACACTTTTTAGAGGCCAACAAGACCAGGATATTCCGGTTTAGCCAGAGACTCGCACAGAAACAGCAAAACCAAGATGGTAATAACTTTTTCATCCGGACTCCGTTTTCGATGATCTTGGGCTCGTTGGAATCGCAACGAAGAGCTATACAAGATCATTCAGAGAAACATCATAGTCCATTATGTGAGGAGGAAACCAAAAGAGGAGAGTTTGACCTCTCTAGAAAAGACAAACCGGTAAAACATCCAACATCAAAAACACGAGAAGATATTCATATGAAATCCGTTTTTGATGAACTAGAGCTTGATATGGAGATGAACACAAGCTCTAAAAATACACATGGATAAAAGCCAAATAAGAACCAAGAAAGATGATATGCCAAGTATGCAAAGGTTTGATCTCTCCACAAACATGCGATCAAGTTACTCACTCGAAAACCCCTCTTAATAGTTCGGCATCTATCATATAATCCGGTCTCTGAACTAACAACATGAGACCGGTAAAATAGAAACCCTATCTAGATCATACCTTTGCCTTGGGCATTCCACTTGAGTTAGATGATGACGATCTGGACTCTCTCAAGTTGGAACACCTTTCTTGATCATGCTTGCTAGCACATGCTTGATGAAGACTTCTCCAAATACTCCCCCATACTGCATTACGGGAGAGCCTCGCTTAGCTCCGTCTTCATGTATCCATTCCAAGCTTTAATCAAATGATATCTTTCGAGATGGATCATATTGAACTTGCACTTCATCTTCTTCTCTTGACATATATGATGGCTTGGAGATAAACATGAATGTTCCCTCAATCTTCTTTTCGAAGCCACACTTTACCATGTAAGATTCTAGAGTCCAACACATGAACTCCAATCTTTTCCTATGGACAAGATCTACAAGAATATCTCAATGCAAACATTAGTCCATAAGGATTGTCATTAATTACCAAAACCACGCATGGGGGCAACATGCACTTTCAATCTCCCCCATTTTGGTAATTGATGACAATCCATTTTACGAGGGTTTATATAATGAATTAAGCAACCATGCAACACAATAAGTAAGGATGCAAGGGAATAAAACCATGTTCCCTAAAAACCCTCTAAATCTCTCCCCCGTTGGCATCCATTGTCGAAATGGGTGAAAAAAAAGAAGGCCAATATAATAAGAGTTTCCCCATAATGTGTGCATTTCTCATGATATGAGTGAAATCAAATGCACATATCCAATGACGAATAGATGGAGGGAGATCAAACTATATTGAGCATCCAAAAAATACAAAAGAATATCAAAGAGAAAAAATTCTTCCACGAAAGAAGCAAGCAATCAAAAGGATCCGGAAAGTGTTCTAAAAATCAAGAGGGAACTCCCCAATGTACGTGCACAAAGTAGGATTTGCATTTCAATATAGTGTGCACAACATGGAATCATCACTCCCTCCTAGATAATTTTGAACACAAACAAGTGCAAGAGAGCATAGATGGTAAAATAAGCACTACAACTTGCAACATACAAAATGTTGAGCAACAAGAGCAAGGAGCGACAAAATAAAGACTTGCTCAACCGAAAGAGATGAGTGTGATATAAAAAGGCAGTTTAGAAGACGAATACAAAGATGAGCGAGCATCAACATAGTCTTTCACAATATGAGGTACATAGTGCATATCATGTATTTCACGTACACACAACCCAAAGAAGATAGCAAATAGGTCCACAAGCTTATTAAGATGCAAAATTATACCAAGTGAAAAACAAAGCTTTTGCCTTTTAGAGACCACCAAAAAAATCTAAAGCAATAAAAGGTGGCCACTAAAGAATTAGAATACCAAATAAAGATGTAACTACTCTCATGTGTAAAAGTTTCTAACTAGACACCAATCATGAAGATATAAGTCCAAAAAAAAACATGCACACACAGAATAGGTACAAAGGTAAAGAACATGATATCCAAGAGGAAGTCATATATACACCAATAAGATCTTTGTTTAAAAACATGGCACAAGGCTCAAAATTATCTTTAAAGGATATATATATATATATATATATATATGGGAGGTATATTCTACAACCGGCTGTAGAATTAGTGCCATACAACCGGTGTAACCTTATATAGGCCCGATTCCAATGGAAAAATATCAGACCCGGCCGGCCCACCCCACCTTCTTCCCAGTTCCCACGACCGAACTCCTCCCCGCCTTCTTCCCCTCGAGCTCGCCAGGATCCCGCGCCACGTGCTCGCCGGCCGCCGGGAGGCCATGGACCTCCTGCTTGCCCCGCCGCTGCCGCCCCCAAACCATCCCCAACCTCCCGGTCCCTGCTTCCTAACCAGCCCACGCGGCAGGCGCCACCACGCAGACCACCGGCCGCCGCCGCTGCCTAGGAGTCCAGCTGCGCCGCAGCCCTCTATTCCACCAGTCGCTGGCTAGGCCCTCGTCACCGGCTAGATTCCGCCGCCAGATCCCTGCTCTCAGCCCCGAATCCTCGAATCCGCCGTCAAGTGTGCCGCCGAGCCCCGAATCCTCCGTCGCCGGCGTGGCTCACCTTCACCGTCGCGCCTCTCGTTCGGCGGTGCGGATGCCCTCCACCGGCGCGGCCTCTCTCGACCGGCGCAGCTCCCCTGCATCGCCGCGACTGGCGCGGGCTCGCCGGCGCGGCACTCGGCCGCCGTTGCGGCCATCGCGGCTGGCGGGCTCCCATCTGCCTTCGCGTCTCCCGGCCGTCGGCGCTGCTACCCAGCGTGGCCTCCTCTGACTTCTCGTTCCCCCCGTAGGAGATCAAGGTCTGCCCGGATCGGTTGAAGTCGAGGGGAGTGCCGACCACCGCATCTGCTAGCCTCGATGGTCCTCCTCGCTCCATCAACTGGAGTACACGCAGCAGCAGCAGTAGTTCGTGCTAGCGACCGTAGACGCACTAGCAGTTGACAAAGAATTAGTCTCTTTTTTTTACCGCAGCAGCAGTTCGTGCAACGGTATTTGACAGTTTACACACAGCAGCAGTTCATGTCTTTAATTTTTTTTTGAAACTATTTGGCCTTCTCGTCGATGATCTAATCTGTTATTTTTTGTGCGCATTGATGTTAAAGTACCAAGTACACTCATTCTACTTAGAGCAGTACAAGCTTTCTACTCATGAAGTACAAGGGTTCCTATCCAACGCCGCGTGCCTTCCACGGCGCTGACAGCTCCCCAAACAAGTGCTGCTTCCTCCTGATACTTATCTCTTTTACACTGAACAAGTTGGTGCTACCTCTACTCTATGTTTCTTCAGATCAAGTTGCTAACTTCCTGCTCGGTGTTAGTTGGTAGCAAAAGAAAAAATAAAACGAAGAGAGAGAGAGGTTGCAGTTACTGTGAAAAGATAAGGTGTAATACGTGTAGAAAAATTGATCACCAATTTTAGCCGGGCCCACTATCAGGTTTATTTTATTTCAGTTTGCTTACTGCTGAGACTAGAAAGATCGATTGCTGTACAGTCATTCTGTTCTCTCTTTACAGCAGTATACAATTTTGCTAATAGAGGCAGTGCACTTCTTGGTTAACAAATGTTCAGAAATTGTGACGCCCTTTTCTATCGTACTTGTGCCTATTCGGCATTAAATTATTGAGTACATGCAAAAAAGATCGATCATCAAATTGTTGGTCGGGCAGTAGACATCATAAAAAATAGGGACCGGACGGCTAGCCAGCTCACACTTTCAAAAATATATACACCAATGAATACGGATGCACGAAAAAAATATAGTCTAGCTAGGCAATACAAAACTTCAAATGCAAAAGTGCAAAAACCTTTGTTTTTGTATAGTTCACGTCTCATAGAGAAGGTAAAGAAAAATTGAAAATCAAGGAAAATAAAATGAGATGATATAACGGGCTCTGCTTCATCGCCCGTCGACGCGATACGACTCAGCCTCGACAAACCCATGTCTAGAAAAGGAACAAGATATAAATCTCTCTTGCATAACGATATATAAGTTGGGGTTACTTGCCCACCCCACCCCTGACCATAGGTCACGATGCATACACGTCGCAGGATTTTCTTTGATCCAACGTCTCGGCTTCATCGCCCGTCGCCGCTTCCGTGGCATACGGGCGGACTCAGCCTCTGTGGCGTTAGGGTTCGGGCAGTCATCGCTCGACGCTACCACGTTGACGGCGACGAACCCTCCGAACCCTAACACCATCGCTAACACGCCATGGGTAAGATGACCCAACCAAAATTTGATGTAATTATTTGAACCATACATGACGTATGTCAACAGTAATATACCCAGGAAGTACAGATAGGCAGCAAGGAGAAGTACAAACCATCATAGATAGAAGAGGCAGTTCAGATATGACACGAACAGAAGTGCATATGTACTTTCGTAGAAGTACAGTTGTACTTCTGTGTAAAATCACAAACGTACTGGGAAAAAAGTGCTTAACGAAATGCAACAGTACAGATAAGAAGTACACACGTTGACCCTAAGAAGTACAAAGTTTCGGTTTCAGAAGTACATAGTCCAAATGAAGTATGAAAAAATTAAAAATATAGTAAATACACGCAGTGATTCCGGGAAGTACAGAGGACCAATTTCGGAAGTGCAGTGTCCCCACCAAGAAGTACAAATGGTAGCATCGGGAAGTACACAATTTCGAATTGTGAAGTTCACATCCTTCACCATTTGTTTTTTGAAAATCCCACCTAGAAGTACAAATATACAATCTTAGAAGTACAATCCTGAATTTCCGTAAGTACAAATATGAAATAAACATGTTTGCATGAATAATACACGCAACTCTACTATAAATATTTTTTTCATTATTTTTAATATTTTTCGTAGATAGCCCCTGACTTCATCTTTCCAACGTAACAAGAAACACTCAATTCGGAGGTCGGATGGGTGGCCAAATAATTTATTAAACGGGCAAAAAATATTTGACCAAACTTTGAACGCGAAAAACTCCACCCAGAAATAGATTTTTGATGTTTCTGTTACCGGTTTAACCGGTAACTTAAATTAGATGTGCCTTTTAAGCCTGAACATTTTGAGATGTCATTGACCTAAAACGGGCACTTTTTTTTTGAAAGGAATGCGGTGGGGGAAACTCACACAGCGAGTTTTTTTTTAAAATAATAAGTACCCAAAGTCACGCCCGTGAGGACTTGAACCTGGGTGGCTGGGTTGTACATCCACTCCACTAGCCAAGTGAACTTGGCTCACTTCTTTAAAACGGGCACTGTATGAGAATGTTATCCCTGTTTTAGTAAAACACTAATCAGGAAAACTCCGTCGGCAGTTCACACGTAAATAGTGAGAAGTTCAGGTGTCATTTGAGAGAAGTACATGTACTCTGTTTTTCAAGAAGGAAATTTATCATAATAATCTCGTTGATTTGAGATTCGGATGCCTCAACTGCCTGTACCAACAGTTTCATATGAGGTAATATGACTCTAATTTCATTAACCAGTGCATTACACGATGAATCAAGCCGCCTAACTAGTCAATTTAATCTTGCCACCTCCTGTGAAACACCGTATGATAATTTTAGACTTATAGAAACATACCTAGAAATCGATTTTGAGATTAAGATTTACTAATAACTTCAATAGATGTTCATATATAAGAAACAAACATCGTATGAAAAAGTTGTCTCTTTTTAGTTAACACTAATCCCGAAAACTCCAACGGGCAGTATACACGCATAAACCTAGAAGTTCAGACATGTATCGCGGGAAGTCCAATTACTCTGTTTTATAGGAATTACACGCAATGACTTCAAAGGACACCAAATCGCGGGAAGTGCAGGATCTCCTTGGGAAGTACACATGGTTGCACCAGGACGTACACAATTTGGGTTTGTGAAATCCACATCCCTCTAAGCAGTTAAAAAAAATTAAAAGTCCGCCTAGAAGTACACATACATAAGATGGGCAGTACAGACTTTACTAATGGGAAGTACACACCCGAACTAAACTTATTTGTTTTAGTTAAAACTAATCGCGGAAAAACCCACCGGCAGTACACACACATATACTGGTAAGTTCACTCGTGTGTCGAGTGAAGTCCAATTACTCCGTTTCATAGTAAGTACACGCGGAATTATCATGACACTAATCATCATCGAAAGCGCAGTATCTCCTCCGTGGAAGTATACATGGCTGCAGAAGGAAGTACACATCTTTTTTCAATTTTTTCGTGGATAGATCCTGACTCCTTCTTTCTAACACAAAAAGAATCACTCGATTCAGAGGTCGGATGGGTTGTTAAATAATTTTTAAAGGGGCAAAATAGGTTTGACCGAACATTGACCGAGAGAAAAACACACTTAGAAATCGATTTTTTTATATTCTCGACCGATAACTTTAATAGATGCGTCTTTTCAACCCGAGCATTTTGAGTGGTCATTCACCTAAAATAGATGTCGTATGAGAACGTTATCGTTGTTTTACTGAACACTAATCACGGAAATTCCGCCGGAAGTACAAATGCAGATACCGGGAAGTTCAACTGTGTGTTGAAGGAAGTGCAGTATTTTATTTTTTCGGGACGGAATTAAATCATACTAATCTTGATGGTTTGAGCTATAGATGCATCAAACGTTGGTACAAATAGCTCAATATGGTGTAATATGAGTCTAATTTCATTTGATAGTGCATTCCACGATGAATCAAATTGCCTAACTAGTCAATTTGATCTCACCACCTCCGTGAAACACCGGTATTCCATTTTTAGAACTTTTAAAATTACTCTTAAACCGTAAAGCATTTGCAAAATCAATGTGAACGAAAAGTTGAGTATCGTTGATATCTTTCCAATGCCATATCATTTGCATTATTACGATAAATGGTTCAAAAACCGCGGACGAAATACCGTCCACCCGTATATGTCTCATTACAGAATATAGTATTTTTAAAATTACTTGAAATCGGTTATGAATTTGGAAAACCCGTAAAAGCAAAAACGTGGCGGAATTTCAGCAGCTTTCCAACGGCATATCATTTGCATCATTCCAACAAATGGTTGAGAAAATATTCAAAAAATACCTTTGTTGCGATATATTCAGATTTGGATATTTTTAAAATTGTTTTAAAATCGTAATGAATTTGGAAAAATGATCTGAGAGAAAAAGATGCGGAATTGCATTAGCTTTTCAACGGCTTATCATTTGCTAAATTCCGATTAGCGATTGAGAAAATATTTTGAAAATACGTTCTCTGTGATTTTTCACCGATTCGAGTTTTTTCAAAATTGTTTATAAATGGTAACGAATTTGCAAAAATGGTATTACACAAAAAAGATGCATAATTTCATTATCTTTTCAACGATATATAGTTTGTAAACGGTTCACAAACAGTGTCAAAACTACCGAAGAAAACAGATAGTGAACTTCGCAAATAAGTAGAGAAGTACATAGAAAGCACGGATGAAGTACATAAGTGGTTGTAGGGAACTATTCTACAACCGGTTGTAGAATTGCTCGTACCTATACCGGTTGATATAGGTATGAGCTATTCTACAACCGGCTGTAGAATAAGGATCTACAACCGAAGCTGTGCTTCCCTTCTGTTCTATATGTACTGCTCATATGATCGAGAAGTACAAGTGCCATATTTTTTACTTAATTTTTTAACCGTTAGTCAGAATTTAGCAACTAATATACCGTTGAAAAGCTTATGAAATTCCGCATCTTATTCATCTCCCGAATTTTTCAAATTCGTTACGGCTTGAAACTAATTTTGCAAATATTCAAATCTGAAAATAGCACAGCAAACGTATTTTTCAAACATTTTCTCAACCACTTGTCAGAATCAAGCAAATTGCGCAACTTTTTCTCTTTTACGGTTTTTCCAAATTCTACACCAATTAAAAGTAATTTAAAAAATACATCAATCTGTAACATGTCATATACGGGTGGACAGTATTTTTCAAATATTTTCTCAACCGCTTATCGGAATCAAGCAAATGATATGGCGTTGGAAAGATATTGAAATTGCGCAACTTTGTCTCTTTTACGGGTTTTCCAAATTCTGCACCATTTAGAAGTAATTTTAAAAATACATTAATCTGTAACGTGTCATACATGGACGGACGATATTTTATCCACGAATTCTCAACCGCTTATCGGAATGATGCAAATGATATGGCGTTGGAAAGATATTAATGATACGCAACTTTTTCATATTGGTTGACTTCGCCAATTCCTAACGATTTAAAAGTAATTTTAAAATTACTGAACTCGTGATATCGGTGTTTTACTAGAGATGCCAGATCAAATTGACGAGTATAGCACTTTAATTCGTCATAAAATGGACTACATATTATAATTAAACTCATACTACACCATACACAATTTTTGCTACAGACATTTGAGGCGTACAAACCTCACATCGACGAGATTAGTACGATAGATTTCCGCCCCGAAAAAACAGAGTAACTGCACTTCCCTCGGTTTATGCGTGTGTACTGCCGCGGGGTTTTCGTGATTAGTGTTTACTAAAATAACGATAACTTTCTCATACGGTGTCAGTTTTAGATCTATGACCACTCAAAATGCTCAGACTGAAAAGACGCATCTATTATAATTTACCGGTAAACCGGTAACGAAAATCTCAAAAATTGATTTCTAAGTGGATATTTTTGGCGGTCAAAGTTTGGTCAACCCATAATTACCCGTTTGATAAATTATTTGGCAACCCATCCGATATCGGAATTGAGTGATTCTTATTGCGCTGGAAAGATGAGGTCAGGGACTATCAACTAAAAAATGAAAATGAAAACAAAAAATATATTTATAGCGGAATTACGAGTATTATTCAGAAAAACATGTTTATACCACACTTGTACTTTCCAGAAGTGAGTTATGTACTTCCCAAATTACTTATGTGTAGTTCTAACAGGATATTTTACAGTTTTACTAAACCTCCCGGTGATATGTGAAATTCTCTAACAAAATATCTGGACTTCCCTAAAAACATTCTTGAACTTCTCGGTTTATGCGTGTGTACTGCCGACGTGGTATTTTCACGATTAGTGTTCAGTAAATCAGCGACAACTTTCTCATACAGTGTCCATTTTAGGTGTATGACCACTCGAAATGTTCAGCCGGAGAATACACATCTATTAAATTTACCGGTAAAACCGGTAACGAAAATCTCAAAAAACGATTTCTAAGCGGGTTTTTTTGCGGTCAAAGTTCGGTCAAACCTTCTTCGTACCACACTTGAACTTCTCGAAAGTGAGTGCTGTACTTCCCGGATTATTTATGTGTACTTCTAGGATTTATATTTACCGTTTCGTTAAACTTTTCGGTGGGATGTGAAATTCACAAACAAAATAATTGTACTTTCCTAGAAACATACATGAACTTCTCTGTTGATTCGCTTGTACTGCCGATTGTTTCAACCCTGTACTGGCTTGTTTTGTGTCGTTGTTTTGTTTTTCTAGAACAATATAACGGGCTCGGCTGAGTCTTCGTCGATGCGAAGGTAATAACAAGAAGTTCGATTTATTATTATTTTTAATATAATATTATGTCCTGTACATGTACTTCATGTGCTTAAAGTTTGTACTGTCTACGTTGGCAATACTGTACTGCCCTTAGTTTTGTGAGTCTAACTTGTGATTATTTTTTTGTAACTCCTGTTGGTTTTGTGCATCGCCCATATGTGAAGGTAACTAATTCACATGTTTTATTTTTCACCAATTAATGGGAGAAATGTCTAACCCATGGTGCGTTAGGGTTTGGAGGTTTCGTCGCCGTCAACGCTGCGTTGACGGCGACGAAACCTCCAAACCCTAACGCCACCGAGGCTGAGTCCGCCCGTACGCCGCGGAAGCGGCGACGGGCGACGAAGCCGAGCCATTGGATCAACAAAATTCTGTAATGTGTATTCATTGTGACTTATGGTTGGGGGTGGGGGTGTAGTAATCCCAACTTATATCTTTACATATGAGAGATTTAAATCAAATTATTTTGTAGAGTTGGGTTTATCGAGGCTGAGACGTCGTCGACACGACGACTCAGCCGAGCCCGTTATATTGTTCTAGCATGTTGACATTCATTATTTGTTTTTAATATATTTTAGAACTAGTAGTGTTGTCATAGTTCGATTTAGTATTATTTTTAATATAATATTATGTCATGTACATGTACTTCATGTATTCAAAGTTTGTACTGTCTACGTTGGCAATACTGTACTGCACTTGTTTTGTGAGTCTAATATGAATATATGTACTGCCACAGGTGTAAAATTGAACTGTCAAGATATTGCTACTGTACTGCCTCCTGTGCACCTTTATCATGTCTCTTAACTTTTTTTATGTGCATCAAAATTAGCTTACGGTGACACATCACCAGCTTCGCAACAAGGGCCTGTTTGGTTCCCGACCACATTTTGCATATAGAAATATTGTACTTCCTGCTAATTGACAAGCGCATTGCCATGTTGCTCGTTTTGTTTTGTCCTGAACCAAATGACTCTACTTCCTTCTAACAAAGAATTGCACTTCCCGTGATGTATGGTTGTACTGCTCGAAAAACATGAGTGTACTGCTTTTAAAAATGTAACTCGATTCTCAAAGACAAATCAATAGAAAAGGACTGTGCACCATATCTAATTGAAACACTGAACTCTATTTGTAGTTGCTCGAGTTTACTCTGCCTGAATATTGCCACAAGAAAACAAATAGAATTAGCACGACACATCCTTCCCCAGCACCAGGTTCGCACAACTTGCGCAGCTACGCTACAAACCAACTGCTCCTGAAGATCAGAACTGTACTTATTTATACCAAATCTTGTACTTCATAATTCAAGAAAGTGTACTGCCTCTAAGCAAGTGCACTGCCTCGACATCTCCAAAAATTAAAAGATAAGTGGACATCCAGGCTCCAGCATGGAACTAGTGTACTGTTTTTGCCGGGTACAACTGAGCTAATCCAAAATTGACTGAAGCAACAATCGAGCGATTGTTTAGACAGATCAGCTCACTTGTGGGCATCAAAAGAAACAAATGGCATGTAGTGGAGCTAGCTTGTTTGGAGATAGTCATTTAATTCATTCCTACAGATTATCAATCCTGAATCAAATAGCATAAACTAAAGATGAGCCATATACAAGGTGATCTACTGAATGTTTGCATCTGCAATTCTCATTTTCATCTGTACTTTATGCTAATCAACGATTAAAGCACACACGGAATTGATGCCCAAAAAAATCACTATAGGACAGAGAGCAGAGGAATAGCAGTGAGAAGATATCTTCAGCTCAGTCTTCCCCAGTTCATGTGTCTCGGCCGCCGGTGCACCACCAGCCCAGGCCACCTCCTCTGGTTCTGCATCAGCCAGCCGCCTCTTCACACTTCAAACGGGATGTGTTTTTGGAGTCTCTGCACACGAACGACACTGCCATGAGAATGCTTGTGTACTTCTTCAGGGCCTATTTGTCGATTTAACTGTACTGCCGACACCAAAATAAAAGTGTTTACTGCAATACATCACCGGTACTTCCAAAATCCAATTCCAGTTCTCACACGCATACACGACCACAACATTTGCATACCAACTAGACGTAAGTACACGTTCTAATTTTCAGCAGTGCATCATTGCAGTCTGAAGCAGTACAGGAGCATCTCAAATTCTCAACAAAAAGGAGCAAACAAAACTGCGGCAGATGATTTTTGTGAGCCCGGCGATTGGTGTCGCCATGAGGAGCGAGCTAGCAACAGGGCCATGAGTTTCAGATGACGGGAGGCGTTGCGCCAGCGGCGGGTCAGACCGGCGGCGCTGCAGCTCGGGCTAGGATTGGCAGCGGCAAGAGTGCCGTGGGGAACAGAACATAATTGGCGGAGGCAAATCCTCAAATTCGTCAGCGTGAGTTGATCGGCCACTCGACGCACCTTGTTTTGGTCATCCCAACCATCAGGCGAGCAGTACATGAATCCTTCAACGGGCAGTACGTGATGCCTGCGAGCAGCTCGGAATGGTGGGAGATGCGGCACGGGGTCGACATTGGAGGCAGCGCTAGGAGTCCCGCCGGCGCTGGTGAATCCCTGCGGTGAGGGAAACAAAGAGGCTCGAGGGACTTGCCGGCGGCGCGAATAGAGCAGAGAGATGCAGGGCGACCTGACAGTCGGGGGGGGGGGGGCGACGGGGGAGACCGGAGAGGAGGTGGAGGAGCACGGGAATCCCATCGGGCGGCGGTGCGGCGTCGGAGAACGCAGCGGCGCGGTGGGGAGGAGGCGGCGGCGCGCTGGGGAAAGAGACCGGCGGCAGCGCGCTGGGGAAGGAGACCAGTGGCGGCGCACTGGGAAGGAAGGCGGCGGCGCGCTGTGGCAGGAGACCGGCGGCGGGGTAGGAGGTTCGAGACCGATTTGGGTCTACACGGGGAAGAAGCTAGTTTCGATGGGTGGTGCCGTGTGCGGGCCGAGCTCCCTCGCGTCGGCGTGCCCGCCGTCGCTCGCACGCTCGTCCCGCAAGGAAGGAAGTGGTCTTGGTCGGTCGAGTTGGGCTCGGACAGGGCGCTCCGCGCCCTATAGAGAGACGCTGGTTGTAGATCTTTAATCTACTACCAGTTGTAGAATATACTAGACAAAATGGCGCGGCGTGGGTAAAAAAATTATATTTGGAAGTATTCACATTAAAAATTGTTCAGATTCTGAAACTATTCGAATTCAAACAAAAAAATACATTTATTTATTGTTTAAATTTCAAAAATTTAGTAAAATTGGGAAGTTAGTTATATTTGTTGTTTTCCATGTTTACAAAATGTTTAGATTTGAAAGGCATCTGTAATTTTGAAATACATATCATTTAGTAGTTATTGAAAATTGTTTAAATAATTTGAATTAATATCTATAAAGTGTTTAAATTATTCTGTTGGGTTTATCACATTGAGTGGTATTACTGATATTGTTTTACTTGATTTTATTTGAATTTAAAAGGAAATAACCACGTCCGTGTGCTAAAAGGAAATGAACGCGTCCGTGTGGTTGTAAAGTAGTAGCAAAATTTTACATGGGGTGTGGAGAGGAGAAAAAAAATTCCGTAAGCTTCATAATTAATATAAAGAAGTTATAGTGCTCATTGAAATTAAAATTATGGTATATTCTGTGTGTGAGCAACAAATTAAATATGATCTAAATAGAACTAAGATTAATCTCTGTGATGAAAGTAGTAATGGAAGAAAGTAGTACTTTGTTAATCGTAGTAATGTATTAATTTAAATTGTTTGGTGTCACATGATTTTGAGACAACTAATTGGGATTTATTTTTAGCATGTTTTTTGTTTTTTTCGTATTTTTTCGCTTAATTATGCATGAAAGAGTAGTATATTATATGTATGAACAACATTTGTTTTCCCCCTAGCGAGAAAATAGTAAAATTTTCTGGAGAACTAATCCAACAAATATTCAACAAAATGAACATTTATTAGTTTGTGTGAAAATTTGAGAATTTATTAAATTTCAAGATTTCTTAATTTTTGAAATGCGAACAATGTTTTTTTGTTAATTTTTTTATGTGGAGAGTATAGAATTTTGGTAGCCTCGGAAACATTCGAACTATTGTTTGCATTATTTTGTGCAACTTTTGTGTGTGCAGTTTAAAAATTTGCTAAATTTGGAGTTGTTTGACTTTTTTTTTGATTTGTTTTTTTCTTTTCATTTAATTGCAGTCTAGAAGCTCTGATTTTAACATTTTTTTTATTATTTTTGTTGTAGTCAATAAATTTATTATGGGATCTTGCTAAATTTAGAAAATTTTGATATATTATTGTATTATTCTGAACTGTAGATTGGAAGGTATGAATTTTTTGAATTTTAGCATTGTTTTATAATTGTTATTTTGAATTGTAGTTTGGAAGATATTATTATTTTTGAATTTTAGCATTCATTATTTTGAACTATAGTTTGGAAGCTAGGCATTTTTTGAATTTTAATATTTTTTGTAATTGTTATTTTTTGAATTGTAATTTGAAGATGTGAATTGTTTAAATTTATGATTTTTATTGAATTTTAGCATTTTTATGTAATTGTTGATATATTGCTTGTATTATTACGAATTGTAGTTTGGAAGATATAAATTTTTTTTTTGAATTTTAACATTTTGTATATGCTTGTTTTTTTTTTCCACAAATTTGTAAGTTAACTTCATAATGGGAGGACTTGAAATATGTAAGTATTTATAAATGTCGATATATTTTAGTTTGTGTAATGTCCGATTATGCTTTTATTTTCCTACTATTATTTAATTTATTTACGTATTTAGTGAGAATTCACATTTATTGAATTTAATTTGATAGCAAATAGAGGAAGTGCATTTAGTTTTCATTTTCTACAAAATTTGTGGAATTTTCAAACATGTCTTTTTTTTTTGTTATAAGTATTTTTTTTTGTTTTTTTAGAAAATGTGTAGTTTTCAAAAATTATTTAAATTGGAAAAGTTATTAAGTTTTGAGTTATTAAGTACTGAAATTTGGAATTTGAATTAGTTTTTTTTTCTTTTTTCAATATGGTTGTAATTCAATTTTGGGAATGATCATTTTAAAAAACTGTTCAGAAATTTGGAAATTGTTGGAATTTTTAGAAACTTTACCTTTTTTGGAAATGGGCAGATTTTAAAATTCTTGTGGTTAGAAATTTATTACGAATTGAATTGTTTTTACGTTTGTAAAATGATCAGGCTAAAAGAATATTATAATTTTCGAAGACTTAAATCTGAAATTTGGATTTAATTGGTCAAATATCTTTTTTTGTTTTTTCTCACAAATTTATCCAAATATTGATTAAAAAAATTAAACATTTTTTTTGTTGTCGTAAATAGGTTTTTTTTTCCAGTCATTTTGGTATTTTTTCTATATTTTTACGTTGATTATTTGTAAAAAAAATCCATTTTTCTGTTTATGTTTTAAAAAAAGGAATCTGACATGCGGGCCCCAGCGTGGCGTGTGCGTGACGTCACCAGTGGAGAGAGCACCCCACGGCGACGGCGGCGTCGATCACGGCGGCGGCGCACCACCGTGTTCCAGTACGCGCGCGTGGGCGTCGCGGATGCGCGTGGACGCGAGGTTGCCAAAGGCAGCGGCGCCGCCTCGTTTTGGTCGTCGGAACGTTGCCGGCGACGCGCGGACGCGGCGGAGGGCAGCGGGCGCGGCGGCGTTGATTCCCGCGCGATGATGGCGTTCCGGCAAGCGAAGCTCGGCGAGGAGGGAGAGGCGGCGGCGGCGGATCCGGTGGGGTGCTTCGATTTGAACGGGGAGGAGCGTAGAGGTGGCGGAGCGCGTCGGCGGCGCCGCCGAGCTTCGGCTCGCACGGGGAGAGAGGAAGAGGGAGAGGAGAGGGGAAAGTGATGACGTTTTTCTAGATAGGTCCTCAGATTTTCTTAATTTCGCAAATGAGTCCTTTTGCGGGCGGTTTTTTGTAAATGTGCAGCGACACAGCGTGGCGACCGGGAAGCATCGCGTCAAGAATCGTGCGGGGAGGTGGGCGACCGGCTGGCATCGAGCAGTGACCGTTTGTGGTGTGCGTTAAAATTCGTGCGTGTGCTGGAAAACCAGGAGCGGGCAGTCGACCGGTGGCATCTAACGCGCCAAAAATCGTGCCAGGACGCTGCCGTGCGTGGCTGTTGAGCAAGTGTGGGTAACGTGGGACGTCGATCTGGAAACGGACGGCTAGGATTTGTCATTGTAGCTACTGTAGATAGCTATAGTAGCTACAGTGTCAAGTGGCCTGAGAGGCCGAGTTCTTCTCCGCCCTTTATATATAAGGTTATCCGCCATATATATATATATAAGGTTATCCGCCATATATATACAGCTATTCTACAACCGGTTGTAGAATAAGGATCTACAACCGAAGTTGTACTGCCCTTCTGTTCTATCTGTACTGCCCGCATGTTCGAGAAGTACAAGTGCGGTTTTCTTCTGTTAATCAGTGATTGCGATTGCGGTTCTTGTGTTTCCAACATTCTCAGATATGAAACCGGTTGGCCTGGAGCGACGCCAAGTCGCCAATGGAAAAATCGAGAGACGCATAACTAAATTACATTAAACAACAAGCCCAGCAAGATCGCTGGTTACAAAAAAAAAAAAAAAAAAAAATCGAGAGACGCACGATCAGGACCCCTCCTTCCCCGCACAGCTGTTCTCGAGCCCCACCGCTGGCCAACTACGCGCGCCACCGATTCGCCGTGCTGACCGCTCCCCAAATGCCGGCGTGTCCCCTTGCTCCCCCGGCCGCGTCTGTGCCCCCTGTTCAGCATCGCCGTCGCCGGCACGGCTCCAGCTCTGTCGCGGCCACAGCTCAACCCCCGCCACAGATCTGCCCCGGCTGAAGCTCTCCCAACCTCCCGAGCTCTCGCGCTGTGCTAGGCCGTGACTGGCAGCTAACCAGCTTGGTCCGGAAGCCGCTTTGGAATCTTGCCGCCGTTGTGGCTCCCTAGAGCGCCGCCAGTCTCCTGGTGACCCCGGGGTCCTCCTGCGCTGGCTCGTCTCCATGCGCGCCTGCCGCCGCATCGGCCATGAGTGGTAGTTAGGTTCCACACATCCCCGCATGCGAGCTGGCAGGAGGTGCCCCTAATCCAGCTGCCGCCGCTATTGTTGCCGGCTTTTGACCTCCGCTGCGGGTGCCCCAAGCGGCAGCGCACGCACGCCGTTCCACTACTTCGGCAGTGCATTCGTACACGCATCAGTTCTTCCTAGTTTGTTGCGATGCATTTGCCGAAGGAAAAGGCGCGATGATTTTAGCTGTGTGGCCTAACGCATGCGCATCTATTGATGGACGCTGCTTCTCAATTTACTAATACTGTACGCGAGCTGTGATGTGTTGGTGACTGGGTGCTCTGCCTCTCGTTGCTGTACTCTGTCTCTCAGCTGTGCCGATTCGTTGTGGAACACTGGAACTATGTCCCCGGTGATGATATGATTTTATGCAGAGAAAGCTTGGGTGAAATAATAAAACTATGTTTTCAGTTACTAATTCTGTGCACTCTACCTGTTTGTTAATTTGTCTACAAAACTGAACTTGTCTTCGAGAGCATTACAGTCATATTTGGGCAGCGCACCTTCTTATGTTCGGGCAGTGCACTCATCCATCATGGACGGTGCATAAAAATGGTTTAAAAAATTAAATAGCACAAAGTGTGCAAAAAATCATAAAAAGATTTTGGGCAAGTAGCACACTGGTTTCTCACTGGCAGTAGATAAAATGATTTAGAAAATTCACCGGCAAAAAGTGCAGACAAAAGCACACACAAAATTTAGGTAGTGCACATGCTCATAATCCGGCAGTACACTTATCCTAAAAAGGAATGAAATTTTATTGTGGTCAAAGTTCGGTCAAATCTTTTTTACACGTTTGATAAATTATTTGGCAACTCATCCTATCTCGGAATTGAGTGATTCTTACTGCATTTGAAATATGAAGTCAGGGACTATCTACTAAAAAATAAAAATAAAAGTAAAATATATGTGTAGCATTATTGACTAAAACATGTTCATACAACACTTGTACTTCCCAAAATGTGTTTTGTACTTCCCAGATTATTTACGTGTACTTCTAGTCGGGATATTTACTGTTTTGTTAAACCTCCCGGTGGTATGTGAAATTCACTAACAAAATATCTGGACTTCCCTGTAAACGTACTTGAACTTCTTAGTTAATGCGTGTGTACTGCCGACGGGGTATTTTCGCGATTAGTATTCAGGAATTCAGCGATAATTTGTCCTCGTTTGAGGTGTACGACCACTCGAAATGTTCAGTTAGAGAAGAATCTATTAGACTCACCGGTAGAACCGGTAACGAGAATTTCGGAATTGAGTGATTCTTACTGCATTTGAAATATGAAGTCAGGGACTATCTACTAAAAAATAAAAATAAAAGTAAAATATATGTGTAGCATTATTGACTAAAACATGTTCATACAACACTTGTACTTCCCAAAAAATGAGTTTTGTACTTCCCAGATTATTTACGTGTACTTCTAGTCGGGATATTTACTGTTTTGTTAAACCTCCCGGTGGTATGTGAAATTCACTAACAAAATACCTGGACTTCCCTGTAAACATACTTGAACTTCTTAGTTAATTCGTGTGTACTGCCGATGGGGTATTTTCGCGATTAGTATTCAGGAATTCAGCGATAATTTGTCATCGTTTGAGGTGTACGACCACTCGAAATGTTCATTTAGAGAAGAATCTATTAGACTCACCGGTAGAACCGGTAACGAGAATTTCAGAATTGAGTGATTCTTACTGCATTTGAAATATGAAGTCAGGGTCTATCTAGTAAAAAATAAAAATAAAAGTAAAATATATGTGTAGCATTATTGACTAAAACATGTTCATACAACACTTGTACTTCCCAAAAATGAGTTTTGTACTTCTCAGATTATTTACGTGTACTTCTAGTCGGGATATTTACTGTTTTGTTAAAACTCCCGGTGGTATGTGAAATTCACTAACAAAATACCTGGACTTCCCTGTAAACGTACTTGAACTTCATTGTTAATGCGTGTGTACTGCCGACGGATATTTTCGCGATTAGTATTCAGGAATTCAGCGATAATTTGTCCTCGTTTGAGATGTACGACCACTTGAAATGTTCAGTTAGAGAAGAATCTACTAGACTCACCGGTAGAACCGGTAACGAGAATTTCAAAAAAAAAATAATGAAGGTGTGTACTTGAAAATATGTACTGCTTCCATTACTACCAACCACAGTCGATTTCTGCATCAGAAAAAAGAAACATGCAGTGCGGTGCGGTGACCTACCAGGATTTCTTCTCCACCGTGCTGCTATCTCTATCTCTCGAGAACTTCTTTTCTTGCTCTCACTCTAACACATCTCTCACTCTAACACATGAAGTTAGCTCAACAGCAGCAAATCCCTAGCACGATCGAGCAGTGTTGTACATTAATTTTGGCCATTAGCATCCTCCTCTTGGACCTTGTATTCGTTGCCACCGGAGGACCTCGTCACCGAGCTCACATGCGAGCAGGGCCATTGGATGTGTGGCGCTTGAGGTTTGAGATATTTTGTACAAACCAATGTACTGCTGACTGCGAACGACTATACTTCCGCGAACCAAATATCTTTACTTCCCCTATTTGCTTTTACAGTGCAGATGTTGCTACAACGACTCAATCGGAGATTGGAAAAGAAATTTTCTAGAGAGGTTGATGACCCACAAGTATAGGGGGTGTATCGTAGTACTTTCGATAAATAAGAGTGTCGAACCCAACGAGGAGCAGAAGGTGCTGACAAGGAGTTTCGGTAAAGGTTTCACTGTAAATGCTAGCAGACAAGTTTTTAGGGGTTTTTGATATAGCAGGTAAATAAAATGCGAGTAAGTAAAAGACAGTAATAATAATTGCAGCAAGTGGCCCAATCCTTTTTAGAGCAAAGGACAAGCCGGTTGGTTTACTTATGATGACAAAATGTTCTTGAGGACACACGGGATTCTAGTCAAGTGCTTTCGCTTCACATAGTTGATTAATCTTTATTGTTTTGATAAGTGTTGTGTGGGTGAACCTATGCTAATGCACCGCCCTTACTTGGACTAATACATACTTGTGATTATACCTCTTGCAAGCATCCGCAGTTACAAGAAAGTAATTAAGATAAATCTAACCACAGCCTTAAACTCTGAGATCCTACGCTCCCTTGTGCACCGGTATACTAACGGGGGTTTAGGTTTCTGTCACTCCGGCAACCCCACAATTAGCAACCAAATACACAATGCACTCCTCTAGGCCCATAAAGGTGAAGTGTCATGTAGTCGACGTTCACACGACACCACTAGAAGAATAACACCACAACTTAAATATCAAACCATTAAATATTACTCAACATAATTCCACTACTAACAGCGTGACTTCTCCCATGTCCTCAAGAACTAAACGAACTACTCACGAGACATCATATGGATCATGATCAGAGGTGATATAATGATGGATAACGATCTGAACATATACTTTAATTCACCGATAAAACTCAATAGCATCAACCACAAGGAGTAATTAACACCGGGAGAGTTTCCCCTATGAACTAAACAAAGTATAGCCCTAGATGTTACAGCGGAACGAGATGGTGCAGCGGTGATGGTGGTGATGGCGTGGAGATGAGATGATGATGATGATGATCCCGATGAAGTCCAGCGCGATGACGATGAGGATGGCGATGATCTCCCCCTCCGGGAAGGAATTTCCCCGGCAGATTTCTCCCTGCCGGAGAGCTTTTTCTCTCTCTGTGGTTTCCGCCTCGTGGAGGCGGCGGAATATTTTCTCACGGACTCCCCGTGTCTTAGGGTTTCTGGGGGATGAAGTACGCGAAGGGGGAGCGCCTGAGGTGGGCCAGGGGCACCACACCTGGCCAGGGCGCGGCCAAGGTGGGCCCCGCGCCCAGGGGTGGTGTGGGCCCCTCCTGGCCCATCTCAGCCTCCCCTTTTGGCTTAGTCCATCTTCTGATAAAATAGGAACATCTGTCTTCTCGGAAATATTTTTAGTGCTCCAGAAATATAGTGCCTTGACGTTGCTTTTTCCAGCTGAAATCTGACTCCGGCAGTTAATTATCCAATGATCATCAAACATGCAAAATAAGACAAAATAACATAAGTAACTCCTCTTAATATGAAATATATCATTGAATAACAGTAAATTATGCTATAAAATAGTGATGCAAAATGGACGTATCAACCCCCCCAAGCTTAGACCTCGCTTGTCCCCAAGCGAAAGCTGAGCTCAGTAAACTAGAACAAAAGTTTATGGAGTGAAGCGTCGATAATAAAGAATACGGACAAGAAGCATCAGTAATTACTAAACAACACACTCATTTTAAACAGCAACTACTCTTCATATAACCTAACTTGAACATGAGTAGTGAAACAACCACAATAAAAATACACGAAGGAAATTATAGATTAGTAATGGCACACTTCATTCTTGGTCATAGAACAATAAGCAATCAATACTTATCTTTCGAAAGGAGTCTTTATATTAGAGCTTATATTGCAGAACTTCCACACTCAATTATCACACCTTCTTTACAGTCATTGATAACTTGCAAAGCTATATTCTTAGAGGCAAAAGTCTTTGTGCTAAGACAAGAAAGGATAAAGACATGATTGACAATATTAATGATATATATGGTTGAATCACAACAACTCAAATGCTTGCTCAAGGAAGAAGGAAATAGGTGTACTGACTCAACATGAAAAGTAAAAGAAAGGCCCTTCGCAGAGGGAAGCAGGGATTAAGTCATGTGCTAGAGCTTTTAAGTTTTTGAAATCATATAGAGAGCAAAAATTAAGTTTTAAGGGGTGTTTGTTAATTGTCAACGAATGGTAGCGGGTGAAAACAGTATTCTCCCTGTCAAACAGACTTTTAAGAGCGGCTCCCATGAAGGACGTTATTTCTACCAGCAAGGCAGATCATCCCTCTTTCTCTTTGGTTTACACACATTCAGTATTTCACTGTTTGTCATTGCTTACTGATGAATCAGGGCAAAAGTGTGAAGAGAATTAATGGTTAAAGTTGTAATTAATTGGGACTGGGCACCCGTTGCCAGCTCTTTTTGCAAGTTATTGGATAAGCGGATGTATATGCCACTAGTCCAGGTGTAAAGTCTGTTTGACAAGTAGAATAAAGGATAACCACACTACTTCCTCATGAGCTAGTAAACATTGACACAAAAGGGAATAATAACATTTTGAATAATTTAAAGGTAGCACATGAAAAATTTACTTGGAGTGGCAAAGAAATACCACATATAGGAAGTTATGGTGGACACAAATGGCATGGGTTTGGTTCAAGGATTTGGATGCACGAGAAGCATTCCCTCTCAGTACGGTGGTTAAGGCTAGCAAGGTCATGTAGCAAGCATAAAAGTTGGGGGATACACACAAATATATATAATAGAAGCAACCATGCTATCTTCCCTGTAAGCACAAATGTTTTAACTCAAAGAATACTAATCTTATTGGCTAGCAAGAAAGAAAGATAAAGGGATAATATTTTTGCATGTAATTCCCTCCTTCTACTTAAGTTTTCATGGTATTGCTACTAATGACCAATACTAAGTTTGCCACAACTAATATAATTTACTTAATGTACCCAAAAGTGGCGTCAATACTAATGGCAAGATCAGCACATAAAGAAGATTGCAGGCTAAAATAAAATGTACCGAAAGTAAAGGTGGAACTTCTCATTAATATTCTGAACAAGACACACTCAAACCAACGGATACATGGATAACTAAAGGATTGACACTCCACATCGCAAACCATCTTATAAGATAACTTCTCTACTCATGATATGACCACGAAATTATAAAAACGAAAGGATAAAGATGATACTGGGCACTCCCCCAAGCTTGGAACAAGCCAAGGGAGTGCCATTACCCCTTGACGATTTAGGCTTGATCTCTTGGTGGTGAAGAAGACTCCTCGTCATCAAATTTCCAAGGCAGAGGCTCCCCATCAACGAAAGAGGATTTGGTTTCCAAGAACCTGAAACTAGCAGCTGAGCTTATGCGTTTGAACCTAGCTTCATACTCACAGTTTTGGTTTTGAAGATCGTAAATTTGCCCTTGTAACTTGGATGTAGTTTTACTAAGTGCGAAGATGTTATCCCACAGCTTATCAGTCTCCTTCTTGTGTTCATCAATAAGCTCATTAATGATCTTGTGGTTGATCTCCACTCCGCGCTCTATCATCTTCTGGTACCGGAAAACTTCATGCTCTACTTCTTCTAGCCTAGCCTTCATGTCCCCTTCAACCTTGGGTCCCTTGACATCTTCTCGAACAAGGACTCCATCCACAAGCCGCATCTCTTGAGGGTGCTGCTTTAGCTCATTGATGTATGGGTTGACGACGTTCTTGAAGAAGGTATCCTTCGGAGCCCCGGATGAAGACATCTTCTAATCTGGAGCTAAACCTGGCAGAAACAGCTCGAAAACAAAACTCGACGAAAACACGATATACGGACCTCGGGAGATCCGGGTGATTATATAGCAAAAAGTTTTACGACAAAAGGAAGGTACAGGACGAAACGGGGTCGGAGACGGGCTCCGAGGTGCCCACACGCACCCACGGCGCGGCCAGGGTGGGGCCCGCGCCCAGGGGTGGTGTGGTGCCCTCGGGCACCGTTTCCTACCCTTTTCCGACTCATAATTTTCCATATTATATAAAAACAAAAATATTTAGTTGAAAGTAAATCGCGAACTTTTTCTTACCGAAACTGTTACCTATTCCAAATCAGCTTTTGCAGTTGTCTGAATTTGACTTTTTATAAAATCCTCTGGAGTTACCACTTTGATAAATCAACATCTTCATTATAAGAATCTCCAGAAATGTAATGCTTGAGTCTTTGACCATTAACCACTTGTGGTCTGTCCCCATCTAGTGAATTGATTTTAATCGCACCTGAGCGATAGACCTCCTCAATGATATAAGGTCCTTCCCATTTTGAAAGTAATTTTCCTGCAAAAAATCTGAGACGAGACCTATACAATAAAACTTTTTCACCTACGTTAAATTCTCTCTTAAGAATTCTTCTATCATGCCATTGCTTAACTTTCTCTTTAAAGAGCCTAGCATTTTCATAAGCTGCATTTCTCCATTCATCTAAAGAATTCAAATTAAGCAATCTCTTTTTACCGGCAAGTTTAAAGTCTCTATTAAGTTCTTTCACCGCCCAATAGGCTTTATGTTCTAATTCTAAGGCAAATGACAAGCTTTTCCATAAACCATTTTGTAAGGAGACATTCCCATAGGATTTTTATAAGCAGTTCTATAAGCCCACAAAGCATCGTTAAGCTTTTTAGACCAATTTTTTCTAGATTTATTAACAGTCTTTTGCAAAATAGACTTAATCTCTCTATTTGACAATTCTACTTGACCACTTGTTTGGATGATATGGTGAAGCAATTCTATGATTAACATCATACTTAGCTAGAGTTTTTCTAAAAGCACCATGAATAAAATGAGAACCCCATCAGTCATGAGATATCTAGGCACACCAAACCTAGGGAAGATAATATCTTTAAGCATTTTTAATGATGTCTCACCATCAGCACTAGAAGTTGGTATAGCTTCTACCCATTTAGTAACATAATCAACAGCAACAAGTATGTGAGTATAACCATTTGAGGAAGGAAAAGGACCCATAAAGTCAAATCCCCAACAGTCGAAAGGTTCAATAACAAGAGAATAATTCATAGGCATTTCATTACGTCTACTAATGTTACCTACTCTTTGACATTCATCACATGATAAAACAAATTTTCTAGCATCTCTAAAAAGGGTAGGCCAATAAAAACCTGATTGTAGAACCTTTTGCGCAGTTCTATCTCCAGCGTGATGTCCTCCATAAGCACTTCCATGGCATTTGCTCAATATTTCTTTCTGTTCATACTCAGGAACACATCTTCGCATAATGCCATCTACTCCTTCTTTATACAAATGTGGGTCATCCCAAAAATAATGCCTCAAATCATAAAAGAACTTTCTTCTTTGCTGAGCTGTAAAGGTCGGAGGCAAATACTTGGCAACAATAAAATTAGCATAATCAGCATACCAAGGACTTTCGCGTGAGCTTACCTTTATCGCAGCCAATTGTTCATTTGGAAAACTATCATTAACAGGTATAGGATCATCTGAAATGTTTTCTAATCTAGACAAATTATCAGCAACAGGATTTTCAGCACCTTTCCTATCTACATATGTAAATCAAATTCTTGCAGTAAAAGTACCCATCTTATGACCTAGGCTTAGCATCTTTCTTTTCCATAAGGTATCTAATAGCAGCATGATCAGTGTGAATAGTAACTTTTGAATCAACAATATAAGGTCTAAATTTATCACAAGCAAAAACAACTGCTAAAAATTCCTTTTCAGTAGTAGCATAATTCTTTTGAGCGGCATCAAGTGTTTTACTAGCATAATGAATAACATTTAACTTCTTGTCTACCCGCTGTCCAAGAACAGCTCCTACAGCAAAATCACTAGCATCACACATTATTTCAAAAGGTAAAGTCCAATCAGGAGGTTGAACAACAGGAGCTGTGATTAAAGCCTTTTTTAGAGTTTCAAAAGCTTCCTTGCAATCATCATCAAAAACAAAAGGTACATCTTTTTGAAGAAGATTAGTGAGGGGTTTTGAAATTTTAGAGAAATCTTTAATAAACCTCCTATAAAAACCGGCATGACCGAGAATACTACGGATACCTTTCACATCCCTTGGACAGGGCATTTTCTCGATTGCTTCAACTTTAGCTCTGTCCACTTCAATACCTCTTTCAGAAATTTTGTGCCCTAGGACAATTCCTTCATTAACCATGAAATGACATTTCTCCCAATTAAGAACAAGATTTGTCTCCTCACATCTCTGCAAAACTTTATCAAGATTGTGCAAGCAATTATCAAAGGAAGTTCCGTAGACGGAAAAATCGTCCATGAATACTTCCACAATTTCTTCACAAAAACCATGAAAAATAGCAGACATGCATCTTTGGAACGTAGCAGGAGCATTACACAAACCAAAAGGCATACGTCTATAAGCATAAGTTCCATAAGGACAAGTAAAAGTGTTTTCTCTTGATCTTGTGCTTTAACAGCAATTTGTGAGAATCCAGAATAACCATCAAGGAAACAAAAATGGTTTTCTTAGACAACCTTTCTAACATTTGATCAATAAAAGGCAAAGGATAATGATCTTTCTTAGTTACTTTATTGACCTTTCTAAAATCAATGCACATCCTATATCCCAACTACTACTCTTTGAGGAATAAGTTCATCATTTTCATTTGGTACAACAGTAACTCCTCCTTTCTTAGGGACACAATGCACAGGACTTACCCATCTACTATCAGCAATAGGATAAATTATACCAGCATCAAGAAGTTTTAATACCTCATTTCTTACCACTTCTTTCATCTTAGGGATCAAGCGACGCTGATGCTCAACAACAGGTTTTGCATCGGGTTCAATGTTGATGGCATGTTGACATATAGTAGGAGAAATCCCCTTTAAATCATCCAAAGTGTATCCCATAGCTCCTCGATGTTTCTTTAGTACTTCTAATAACCTTGCTTCTTCATTACCTGAAAGTTTAGAACTAATAATAGCAGGATATACTTTCCTTTCATCAAGATAAACATACTTAAGATTATCAGGTAACGGTTTTAAATCGAAGACAGGATCTTCCTTAGGAGGCGCTGAGGTACCCAAATCTTCCACAGGCAAATTATGCTTAAGTATTGGTGGTTGACGAAGAAAGGCATTGTCAATCTCATTCCTCTCCTCCATAAATACTTCACTTTCGTGTTCCTCCATGAATTGCTGCAAGGCATTGTTAGGAGCAACAGCAATAGAAGCAAGTTGTTCAACTTGAAAATTCTCATTAGGTAATTCAGTTTCATAAAGTTGTTTACCAAACTTAGAGAAATTAAACTCATAAGATTCTCCATTAAATTTAGTGTAAATTTTCTCTTTCTTACAATCTATAATGGCACCACATGTATTCAAGAAAGGCCTACCAAAAATAATGGGACAAGCTTTACTAGCAACAGAACCAAGTACTAGAAAATCAGCAGGGTATTTAGTCTTACCACATAAAACTTCAACATCTCTCACAATACCAATTGGGAGATAGTTTCTCTATTAGCAAGCTGAATAACCACATCAATCTCCTCAAGTTCGCAAGGACCAATTTCATGCATAATTTCTTTATAAAGATCAAAAGGAATAGCGCTAGAACTTGCACCAATATCACATAAACCATAATAGCAATGTTCTCCTATTTTGACTGAAAGCACAGGAACACTTGTTTTCCTAGCTCTACGGGATGTGAAACAATATTAGAGGCATCTTCACAAAAGATAATATGTCCTCCTTCTACATTTTCAGTTACCAAATCCTTTACTATTGCTATTGTGGGTTCTACCGCTATTTGTTCAGCAGGTTCTAAAGCTTTCTTTGCACTTTTATTAACCACACTAGCTATGATAGAATGTTCCCTAATTTTAACAGGAAAAGGTGGTTTCTCAATATAAGGTTCTGGCAAGATACGATCAACTGTATGAACTTCAATGTTTTTAATATTGGCAGAATTAGTATTATCTTTGTAAGGCAAATGATACTTATTGCAACTTTCTTTAGGAACATCAAGATAAGAGGCAAAAGCCTTGTAACAGTTTGCAATAACTTGAGAATCAAGACCATACATATCATAGAGATTACGAAAATTATCAGTATTCATAAAAGTTTTAATGCATTCGTAATCATGCTTTATACCTGATTCTCTACCTTTGTCGTTCTCCCATCCTTCAGTATTTTCCTCAATCCGATCAAGAAGGTCCCATTTAACTTCCTCTTTATTACGCGTAAATGATCCAGCACAAGAGGTATCCAATAGAGTTTTATCTTGAAGAGAAAGCCTTGCATAGAAGTTATCAATAACAACATTACCAGGAAGCTCATGAATGGGGCATTTGAGCATTAATGATTTCAATCTCCCCCACGCTTGGGCAATACTTTCTCCATCATGAGGCCAAAAATTATATATATGATTCCGATCTTGATGAATTTCACTAGGAGGATAAAATTTAGAATAAAAGAGAGGCACAATCTCCTCCCAGCCAATAGAACGCCCATTTTCAGCATCCTATACCATTTTGCAGCTTTACCAGTCAACGATATAGAAAACAATTTCTTCTTGACCTCTTCCATTGAAATACCTGCACACTTGAACAACTCGCATAATTCATGAATAAATAGCAAATGATCCCCAGGAGGGACAGTTCCATCTCCTGCATAGCGGTTATTCGTAACTCGTTCAACAATTTTCATAGGTATTTTAAATGGAATTACTTGATCAGGTGGTTCCTCTTCTACTACCTTAGCAGTGGTAGTAGTATTTCCAAACAGGGATTCAAATGGAGATCTCTCCATGATAAAATAAAGTAGCAAGCAGAAATAAAAATAGCACCTACAGTAAAAGTTTCCCTTACCAATTCCACTTACCAATAGCGCTTCACTCCCCGGCAACGGCGCCAGAAAATAGTCTTGATGACCCACAAGTATAGGGGGTGTATCGTAGTACTTTCGATAAATAAGAGTGTCGAACCCAACGAGGAGCAGAAGGTGCTGACAAGGAGTTTCGGTAAAGGTTTCACTGTAAATGCTAGCAGACAAGTTTTTAGGGGTTTTTGATATAGCAGGTAAATAAAATGCGAGTAAGTAAAAGACAGTAATAATAATTGCAGCAAGTGGCCCAATCCTTTTTAGAGCAAAGGACAAGCCGGTTGGTTTACTTATGATGACAAAATGTTCTTGAGGACACACGGGATTCTAGTCAAGTGCTTTCGCTTCACATAGTTGATTAATCTTATTGTTTTGATAAGTGTTGTGTGGGTGAACCTATGCTAATGCACCGCCCTTACTTGGACTAATACATACTTGTGATTATACCTCTTGCAAGCATCCGCAGTTACAAGAAAGTAATTAAGATAAATCTAACCACAGCCTTAAACTCTGAGATCCTACGCTCCCTTGTGCACCGGTATACTAACGGGGGTTTAGGTTTCTGTCACTCCGGCAACCCCACAATTAGCAACCAAATACACAATGCATCCTCTAGGCCCATAAAGGTGAAGTGTCATGTAGTCGACGTTCACACGACACCACTAGAAGAATAGCACCACAACTTAAATATCAAACCATTAAATATTACTCAACATAATTCCACTACTAACAGCGTGACTTCTCCCATGTCCTCAAGAACTAAACGAACTACTCACGAGACATCATATGGATCATGATCAGAGGTGATATAATGATGGATAACGATCTGAACATATACTTTAATTCACCGATAAAACTCAATAGCATCAACCACAAGGAGTAATTAACACCGGGAGAGTTTCCCCTATGAACTAAACAAAGTATAGCCCTAGATGTTACAGCGGAACGAGATGGTGCAGCGGTGATGGTGGTGATGGCGGTGGAGATGATGATGATGATGATCCCGATGAAGTCCAGCGCGATGACGATGAGGATGGCGATGATCTCCCCCTCCGGGAAGGAATTTCCCCGGCAGATTTCTCCCTGCCGGAGAGCTTTTTCTCTCTCTGTGTTTCCGCCTCGTGGAGGCGGCGGAATATTTTCTCACGGACTCCCCGTGTCTTAGGGTTTCTGGGGGATGAAGTACGCGAAGGGGGAGCGCCTGAGGTGGGCCAGGGGCACCACACCTGGCCAGGGCGCGGCCAAGGTGGGCCCGCGCCCAGGGGTGGTGTGGGCCCCTCCTGGCCCATCTCAGCCTCCCCTTTTGGCTTAGTCCATCTTCTGATAAAATAGGAACATCTGTCTTCTCGGAAATATTTTTAGTGCTCCAGAAATATAGTGCCTTGACGTTGCTTTTTCCAGCTGAAATCTGACTCCGGCAGTTAATTATCCAATGATCATCAAACATGCAAAATAAGACAAAATAACATAAGTAACTCCTCTTAATATGAAATATATCATTGAATAACAGTAAATTATGCTATAAAATAGTGATGCGAAATGGACGTATCAGAGGTCAGCGCCACCACCCGCCCACGAGTATCAGCGCGCTTCACCTACTCAAATTAGTCTCCAACACAAGCACACAACAAAAGCAGGTGATTATTTTGGATAAAAGGCAAGTGATTTCTCCCGACAATGATACGTGAACAACTGTCTATTTTCTTGTTCACTGGCCAAGCTGAAGGTTTGCACTTCCGTACTATTTAATGCTTTGTGTATTTGTACTGCTTTCAGTCGGGAGCCTGCACTGCCGAGTTGCCCCGTGTATTTCTACTGCAAACTGAAGATTTGGACTTCCTTTTCTCGGTGCGTATGAACCAGAACTAAAGAAAGAGAAGAAATCTACACCGAGCTCTGCTCGTGGCCGCCGGTGCTGCTGCGCACTTCCTACAGGAGCCACCACGCGCTGCAGCCTGTCCACCTCGCCGCACGTCATGGCCACTGCCTGCCACACTGCCGCCAAGACGACGCCCCTGCCCCAGTGCGCCGTGGACGCTGGCTGGATGCAAAATCAGTGATCGTGAATGACTTTGCCCATGTGCATTGCTTATTTCCTGTAACTGCACTTGTTTCCTCCTAATTACTGTTGCCTTATAGGGATCATGGATGACTTTGTCTGATAGATGTTGTAGAGCTAGCGAACTTAATTTTCAACTGAAAATAATTGTACTGACGTAAATAGACGGCTGCACTTCCTTTTAACGCACGCCTGTACTGTCCATAGAGAGAAACGAAGATTTTTGCAACAAAAGAGAATGCACACGAGAACACACAACAACTGGCTCTATCGGCAGCTGTTGTCTAATCAGGAGATGCATCGAGTTGCTGCTGCCCCAAATTAGAAGAAAAAGCGCCTAATAACAGCAACAACAAAAAATTCAACTCACAGAGTCATAGCAACAAACACCTTCAGAGCATGAAATCAAAAATAGAATGCGACCACACCAACGCTGCATCGGGATCATGGAGCAGCGCTGTGCACATTCAGATTCTGAAATTTTTGCACTTCCATTATCGAAAACTTGCACTACCCACTTCTATATGTTTGCACTTCTCCGGCAATGTAGCATCGACACTGTCCGGCCAAATGCAATAAATAGACCAAAAATTCAAAGCACGGGACAATTGTAGGGGGCCGTGTCCAACAACTCCACGTCGTTGCTGCACAGCTGCACACACCTAGAACATTAGCATCAGCAATCTCAGCTAGCTGTTGGTGATGCTAAAAAGAAAAGTTCAGACGACACCACAGCACAGACAGTTAAGACGAGCAGAATTAAAAGTTCAGAGGCGCACGTGAAGACAGGAGGGGAGCTGGAGGTTAGCTACGACGGCTGAGCAGGGGCGGCGTAGAACTGGAAGCTGGAGCCCGACAGCCGTCGACGTGCGCTCCGGTGGCGCTGTAGCTATGCGGTTGGAGGCGGGGCGTGCTGGCGGCCGGTAGCCATATGGTTGATGATGAAGCAAACTGCACACTGCTGAATGCAAGATGGAGTTGGCTTACCTGGTAAAGACCATAGCCCTTGTCGATCCATCATGGACGGCCATATGCTGTTTGGGCATTTAATCAAACATGTGGAAGTTGTATATGCCTGCTGTTTGATTGTTTCATCGGCAACAACATAGATACAAATAATCTAGTGACATGAACTCCAGCATGGTGAGCATCTCGGAAAAAATTCAGTTCCTGTAGGCAAAACAACAAACAGGTATAGTGCATCGAATTATAACTGAAAACTTAATTCTTTTGCATTTGCTGAACTTTTCTCTGCCACAAATCAGAACATCACCTTTAAATTTGGCACGAGAAATCAACCACCATCAGATATATATGCTCGTGTGCACGCGAAAGAGAGACCAGCAGCAGCACACGCAATTTCATCAACAAAAATGGGAGAGAGCGAGTACCAACAGCATCGCGAGGCAGAACAGGATACATGGAGAGAGAGCACCAACATCAGCAATATCAGAGATTGGAAGGCAGCGTCGATAAAAAATCCCCTCTGCAAGATACAGAGCATCCAAAATATCAGAGATTGTAAGTACAACAGCCAGAGTGTAGGAAGTACAGCTGCGTAGACTGGGCAGGCCAGTGGTGTTCGACGCAGGGAGAAACGTAGCCGGAGGAGGGGCGCCGATCTGACAGACAGGAGAGCAGCGGCCGATGCCGTCGGACCTGCCGGGACCAAGGAGAAGGCGGGGAACTCTGGGCCACACGAGTTTCCTCGACGGAAGCGTGGGCAGGTTCCAGGCGGCCGAGCGGAGGAGCCATGGTAGCCATGGACAGCTTCACGCTCGACGGCAGACGGCCAGATCGGAAGCCGACGGAGGAGGGCCGACAACGTGGTGTTGGAGAGAAGGTGCACGGAAGGGGAGTCGGAGCAGGGAACGGGGCGACGCAGCGGAAGACGGCACGCCGGCGTAAGCCCCGGTGACGGCGCGGGGTGCTGGACAAGAGCGGCCTCCCGCGGTGGCCCGGAGGGGCGCAGGTTCCCGGCGGCGGTGCAGGTCGGCGTCCCGCCATCGTTGTCTCGCTCGCGTCAGCCGGAGTAGAAGGGGAGCGAGACGGCGGCGAATTGAACCGGACACGGCGGCACGAGCTCCTTCGCGCCGGCGTCCGCCGTCGCTCACTCGCTCGCGCCGGCCGAGTAGAAGGTGGTTAGGGTGGGTCGGTGTCGTGGGCGAGCCTCGCTCCCTCGCGCCGGCGTCCGCCGTCTCTCGCTCGGCCCGCGAGGAAGAAGAAGCTCTCGTTCGGTCGGTTTGGTCAGCGCTCCGCGCCCTATATAGAGACGCCGGTTGTAGATTAAGAATCTACAACCGGTTGTAGTATATATCTGCCCTATATATATATATATATATATATATATATATATAGGAAGTTGTACTTCCCTCTTGTTCTACCTGTACTGCTAGTTCGATCAAGAAGTACAGGTTCGTTTTTCTCCTTTTAATTGTTGATTGCGGTTGCGATTCTTGTGTATTAGAAGATTTACTCGTGAATTAAAGCTTTTAGTTTGCGCTGAACAACCTCAAATCGATCCACTCACGAATTTGTCTCGGATCCGACCAGCCTTTCCCCACGCCTCCCGCCGGCGATTCGACCTTTCCGCGCGCTGTCCGCCGCGGCGGCGGCATTCCGGCGCGCTTCCTGCATCCGGCCGGCCTTCCTGCGCGATTCCCGCCGCCGGCTGGTCTCCGCGTGCCTCCCGCCGTCGGGCCGGTCTCCCCCACGCCTCCCACCGTCGAGCCGGTCCGCCGTGTGGCGCACCTATCCTACTGGTCGCGGCTGTCCCCGCATGCTTGCTTCGCAAAATCCACTGCATCTCCGCTTGCCATTGGACGGAGCGACCCCGGCTTCCATGTGAGCAGCTTCGATCTGAACGAGGGGTTAACCCGCTCGCTGTTGGATTGGAGCGACCTTGTCAAGCGAGGCTCCCGTACGCGCGCTTCGTCCTGGCGGCATGTGGCGGCCTGAATTCTCCTGTTGTGTCTTGCCATGCTGGCAGCAGCACGGACAGGAGGCATGGCAGATGCTGACGCCGGGTAAGAGGACATCGCCGCGCCGGACTGGGTACTCCGGCATCTCCCGGTCGCGTTTGTGCTGCTGAGAACGGCTGCGCTCTGCAGGTCCGGTGCGGCCACCGGTAATATCCTAGCGGTGCGAGCCGGCCTGCCTATACCCGCCGTCGCCAGCTTCTCTTCGGCGTTAGCACAGTGACCCCGGGCGGCGCGTCCGTTGACTCTATCCTCTCTCTATTTCTCACACAAAACCACGCGTACAAGGGCTGTGCACATTTCTGACGACCGAAGTACTTAAATACACATCGCTTGTATTCTCAGAAACTATGTCTCGCCTCTGTTCTAGTAATTGATTCAGAGAGCGAGCTAGCTAAGCTAAGCTTCGTCATTTTTTTGGCTCTCTGATTTGCTAAGTACACACCATCTTGTTTCCATCCGAGGAGCCCCTTCTTCTCTCTCTTGTTTTGTACTGCCCTGTTCATGTTCTGAAACTGCCTGTGTGTTGATGTTTTTTTCTCTCACAGCGTGCTATGTGGAGCGTGGAGCCAATAGCTGCTAACTGATGGAAATTTGGCACTTTGTCGATAAGGTTATGTCTTAATTGATTCAAGAGCTAGCTAGCTTTCGCTCATCTCTGATACGGTGAAATTATGTGAGCAAAATCACTTGTTTTAGTTTAGTATGCAAGTGCTAGCTGAAGCAGTACAAGTACACGCGGACGTGCTAGCTGAAGCAGTACAAGTACAAAGACACGAGCAGTACATGGATGTTTTTTCCCTTGTTGTGTGCTTAATTTGCTACAGGTTCTCGATCCGTGTTTAAAAAATCTGCTTATTTTCTGTTCGGCAGTACAAATATCTCAGAAAAGGAAGTGCAGTTGCAAATATAAAAATAAATCTAAGTACGGAATGTTGTTATTGCACATGGGCACCATTTTTCAAAAAATCAGAAATCACACTTTTGTGTTTCAAAAATTCTGAATAAAAGTATGAGCGTACATACTGACATTTGAGTCGTACAAAGGTCAAATCGACGAGATTATTATGATATATTTCCGACCCGAAAAACAGAGTACATGAACTTCTCTCTAACACAAAGCTGAACTTCTCGATTGATTTGTATGTACTGTCGACGTAGTTTCTGTGATTAGTGTTTACTAAAACAGCGATAACTTTCTAATAGGATATCCGTTTCAGATCAATGTCCACTCAAAATGCTCGAACTGAAAAGATGCATCTATTAGATGTTACAAAATCTCAAAATTCAATTTCTAATTAGGGTTTTTTTGCGGTCAAAGTTCAGTGAAACCTTTTTTTTACCCGTTTGATAAATTATTTGGCAACCCGTCCGATCTCGGAATTGAGTGATTGTTGTTGCGTCGGAAAGATGAAGTAAGTGCCTATCTACTAAAAAATAAAAATAAAAATGTATATTTAAATTGCAAGTATTATTCACTAAAACATGTTCATATCATATTTGTACTTCCCGAAAGTGAGATTTGTACTTACCAGATTATTTATGTGTACTTCTAGGCAGGATATTTACTATTTCGTTAAACTTACTGGTGGGATGTGAAATTTCAAACAAAATACCTGGACTTCCCCAGAAACATACTTGAACTTCTCGGTTGATGCGTGTGTACTGCCGACGGGGTATTTTCACGATTATTGTTCAGAAAATCAGCGACAACTTTCTCATACAATGTCCATTTTAAGTGTATGACCACTCGAAATGTTCAGCCGGAGAATACACATATATTAAATTTACCGGTAAAACCGGTAACGAAAATCTAAAAAAACGATTTCTAAGTGGGGTTTTTTTGCGGTCAAAATTCGGTCAAACCTTCTTCATACCACACTTGTACTTCTCGAAAGTGAGTTCTGTACTTCCCGGGTTATTTATGTGTACTTCAAGGCTTTATATTTACCGTTTCGTTAAACTTTCCGGTGGGATGTGAAATTCACAAACAAAATACTTGTACTTTCCTAGAAACATACTGAACTTCTCTGTTGATTCGTTTGTACTGCCGACGGTGTATTTTCGTGATTAGTATTTGCTAAAATAACGAGAACTTTCTCATACGGTGTCCGTTTCAGATATATGACCACTCAAAATGCTCGGACTGAAAATACGCATCTATTTAATTTACCGGGTAAACCGGTAACGAAAATCTAAAAAGTCGATTTCTAGGTGGGTTTTTTTTCGGTGGGATGTGAAATTCACAAACAAAATACTTGTACTTTCCTAGAAACATACATGAACTTCTCTGTTGATTCGCCTGTACTGCCGATTGTTTCAACCCTGTACTGCCTTGTTTTGTGTCATCGTTTTGTTTTTCTAGAACAATATAACGGGCTCGGCTCAGTCGTCGTCGACGCGAAGGTAATAACAAGAAGTTCGATTTATTATTATTTTTAATATAATATTATGTCCTGTACATGTACTTCATGTGCTTAAAGTTTGTACTGTCTACGCTGGCAATACTGTACTGCCCTTTGTTTTGTGAGTCTAACTTGTGATTATTTTTTTGTGAGTCTTGTTGGTTTTGTGCATCGCTCATATGTGAAGGTAACTAATTCACATGTTTTATTTTTCACCAATTAATGGGAGAAATGTCTAACCCATGGTGCGTTAGCGATGGCGTTAGGGTTTGGAGATTTCGTCGCCGACAACGCGTCCCTAAAGCCACCGAGGCTGAGTCCGCCCGTACGCCGCGGAAGCGGCGACGGGCGACGAAGCCGAGCCGTTGGATCAACAAAATCATGTAATGTGTATTTATTGTGACTTATGGTTGGGGGTGGGGGTGTAGTAATCCCAACTTATATATCTTTACATAAGAGAGATTTAAATCTAATTATTTTATAGAATTGGGTTTATCGAGGCTGAGACGTCTTCGCGTCGACGACGACTCAGCCGAGCCCGTTATATTGTTCTAGCATGTTGACATTCATTATTTGTTTTAATACATTTTAGAACTAGTAGTGTTGTCATAGTTCGATTTATTATTATTTTTAATATAATATTATGTCCTGTACATGTACTTCATGTGTTTAAAGTTTGTACTGTCTGCGTTGGCAATACTGTACTGCCCTTGTTTTGTGAGTCTAATATGAATATGTGTAGTGCCACATGTTTAAAATTGAACTGTCAAGATACCGCTACTGTACTGCCTCATGTGCACCTTTATCATGTCTCTTAACATTTTTCATGTGCATCAAAGTTAGCTTACGGCGACACATCAGCAGCTTCACAACAAGGGCCTGTTTGGTTCCCGGCCACATTTTGTCAAGCCAAACTTTGGTAGTAGCCACACTTGTGGCAAGTCATAATGGGTGGCAAAAGTAGTCTGTTTGGTTGGTGACTAAATTTTGGCGAAAAAAAAACAGTAGCAACTTTTTGGTTTGCTGCCAGAACTGTGTGGCAGAAAATTGTGGTAACTGTTTGGATTGCTCCACAAGTTGATTAAACCATCCTATAGATGATAATATTGGTACGATTATTTATAATCGAAAACTGAAAGTAAGAAATATTTGCAGCATTCAGTTCAGTAGTCCAAATCTCATTATAGAACTCGTACCATTCAGTCGTCACAAGTATACTGCCTGTGACTAGATAAACATCCTAACCTAAATAAAGACAAGTGCAGTTTTGGCCTGGACATTTAGAAAATTAATCACAATTACCTATGTAAATAGAACACAAGATAGGTTTACTGATATCAAACATCGTTCAACAATATCACCACTTTTTTCTAATTAGGAAGAGAACAAAAATGATGTTCTTCTAGGCATCAAATCGTTGCCTGAAAAAATAACAATTTTACAATAGCTCGAACCAGTTTCCAATGGCTGCACACATCACGGAGGAAAATATCAGCACAACAAACCAATAGGAGCGCTGAGATTAAGAAATAGCTAGCTGGGCAGCTTGCTCACAACAAACCAATAGGAGTGTTGGGAGTAAGAAAAAGCTAGCCGAGAGTAAGAAATAGCTAGCTGGGCAGCTTGCTACAGCGGCGACCGTCTTTGTGCGGGCGAATAACTGTTTCTCTCCGCGATACGCGTGCACGCGCTGTTTTCTTCGACAGCTCCACACATATCTAAAGAGTATAATCGTGGGGGGGTAGGAGGTTCACCGTTGCTCAGGAATTTACGGCCGTAGATAAGGATTTACGGTTGATCTCAGCCGTCCGATCGCGCTGTTTTTTTTTTTTTACTGTCCCCGGTCCCACATGTCATCGACTGCGTGGCTGGAGAGTCCGGTGCAGCTGCGGGCGCGGTGGCACTGCCCGTTATTCCGACGAAGCCGCGCGGGGCAAAATCGTCTTTTCGCGTATGGGGGTATATAAGCCGCGTCCGCTTCAGGGAGAAACCCTAGCCGCCACCCACTCGCGCTCCCTTTCCATTCGCGTGCTCTCCCTCTCCTCCCCGTGCGCTCCTCCCAAATCCCCTCCCGTGCTGCCGCCGCCGCCCCTCCCTAGCACGCTCTCCTCCTCCAATCCCCTTCTTCTCCTCCTCCCTCGCGCTCCCACCCATCCTCTCCTCCCTGCCGCCGCCTCGCTCAGGAGCTGCCGCCGTCCTCCTCGACCATCTCCAGCCCTGGCTCCTGTTCGTCAAGTGCAGCGGCGAGAAAAGGCGGCCGGGCCACGACAGCCGCGCATGGAGGCGGCGGCCAGGGCGGGCGGCGGCGGTCGGCCGGGCCGCAGGGGCCGCGCACGGAGGCGGCACGCAAGGCGCTGGATGGGGCATGGCGGCGGCGGCGTTGGTGCAGGCACCATCAGCAGCCGACGAGCTGATGGAGACGTCTCCCGCCCAGGTGACGCAGAAGGCGAAGAGGGTTCCGTCCAAGACCGGCAGAGGAAAGGCGGCGCCGCCGTCCATGGCCGGCGAGCTGACGGAGCTGCAGGGGATGCTGGAGAGGCTGCGGCTGGAGAAGGAGAAGGCGGAGGAGATGGTGCGGGAGCGGGACGAGGTCATCCGGAAGAAGGAGGAGGAGATCGAGACCAAGGGCAAGCAGCAGGAGCGCCTCCAGGCGGAACTCCTCCACCCTCCGTCCCGGCCCCGCGTGCGACAGCGCCGCCGTCCTTCGCATCGAGATGCCAGGGGAGAGGCACTTCTAGCAGCACAAGGACTCAGGTTTGCCTTCCTCTATGGCTCTTCAAATCTGATCAATTTTGCCTCATTACTGTGTATCGGGAGAACGAGTAGTGTCTGCTTTGCTTCCATCTATTGGTTTAACTCTCGTGTCTGCCTCTTGTGTGCAGGAGGTTGATTCAGTTAAAGATCAGTTCGTGCTTCCAGTGGATTCATTGTATTATATGTCTGAGCGCTTTAGGTTGGCATTGTCTCTTGTGTTGTAGTTCTGTTTCTTGTCAGGTTTCTGCTGCTCACTCGCTACTGCTATTTGCTTTTGATTTGGTAGGACGAACTGACTAGACCAGAAGAGGGATCGGATATGCCTATTTGCATGTCCAGTCAACATTGGCTAGGTATAAAAAACGTTACTTTATTCATTTTTCCTTTTGTTTCTTGCAATTTGGTTTGTCCCTACTATGATTACCAATCATTTTTGGGTTGTGGTCATGCAGGAAACTACATGTGTCCTTTATCTTCTTGCACAATGCTTCTGGCTGTATATCATTTCCAGTGCTTAAATTAATGTTAAGGCCGAATATGACCTTGGCTCTATGATTTTGCTCAGCATGAGAGTAAGTAACCCATCACTTGCTTATTTTCATTTCCTAATTTAAATATAAGCATGTTATTAGTAAGCATTAGTGGTCAACGTTTCCATTTTGTAGTATCATATCCTTCTGCTGGCCAAATAGGCAAATACATAATTTATGTTGCATGAGGATTCAAAAGTATTTATATTTGTCATTTGTTGGATAAAGTTTTCATTGCAAGTATTATGGTCTGAAAAGATTTGTCCATGTTTTTGTTTGTTTGTCCTGAAGTATGACATCTGTATTGAGATGTAGTTCGTTTAGCATGGTAACTTTGGTGGTTATTCAATGAATGTGGATTTGAGTTATCTATCTCATTATGCATGTCATATCAAAAAAATTGAAAGCACTTTGTATATTGTGTTCAGGCATTAGTACTCCCTTTTGTAGAATACTAGAATTATTTTTTTGTAAAGATATTTGTCCATATACCTTATGTATAATGTATCAAGCCAAGTTCATTATGCAGACAAATCTTACAAAATAAAGAGCATGTATTATGTTTTCACTTGATAAATGCATGCACGGCCAATTACTAATCAACCCATTGTTAGTGAACTTTAGTGTACTGAAAATCTCTGAAACCCAAACCCATTTTCCATCCTTCATGAAGTTACACTGCAGGAGGTTGTGAATGGGAATGCAAGAACTGCCCCTTAAAACTGAAATGTACAAAAGTCTTGGCTTTGATTCCCTGCATATTTTAAAGTTATACACGTTGTTGTTAAGAATAAATAGTCTTGGCTTTGATTCACTCACTTCTGCTTCGCATGCAACATCAGAATCCAGAGATATCTAGATTTCTAGACCATATAAAGATGGCATCTTAAATAATTTGTGAGGTCCTTCATATGAGATGTTGGTTGAGGATGATTTCAACTATATTCAAGATGTGGATTTTGATTTTTCTGTGGCCAAGGCATTAGCTAAATTTGACTTTGTATTCTGCTATACTTTGAAACTGAAAATTAAATAACGAAATAGTTGATTGTATCTTTGATTGTGGCCTGAAGAATGTTATTTTTTCTATATACAGACAAGGAGGTCATCGTCGACGTCCTTTCCCCTCAGCTTCCACAACAGGAGTCCCTTGACTTTGCTGCGGATGAACCTTGACTAAGCCATCATTCTCTCCTGTCTGTGTGGATTTGACCCCTATGCAACGCGTAACCACTTTGATGTCGCCGGCTCAACATTAATGGCACCTGGTTTGACATGCCATCACGACCAGGTTGCCTCTGCATGCCCTTTATTTTCTCCAAGAGTTTTATGGGTTTGTATTGTGCGATTACAATTATTTGGGTAAGTTATTCTATAGGTAGTTTTTGTATTACATGGGATGATATGAGGTTGTTCTTTCGGGACTATTTCTATTCCTGGTCTTTCTTCTCTATTTTTGGAGCTAAGAAAGTTTGGTTATATATTGGACCCCTGGCTGGTTCTGTAGGCTGTCCAATTTATTAATACTGTGGTGCTTATTGTCCATGTTTAGAGGCAGAGTCGGCTGCCATGTTCTTTAGATTGTGCAATTTTATAGATAGCGGTGCTTGCTGTCCATGCTTAGAGATAGATGAAATTTTTGGGGTTGCTTATCAGTGGCCAGTACTCAGCAGCATCATTCAGATGTTGCTATGTCTCCTATAATTAATATTTGATGTTTTGCTTGCTGATGAGCACCATCATTCTTAGCTTTGATTGTGTGTTTTCTTTCGATGATTAGAACATTTTTATTCTTTGCTGGTCATTGGTACAGTTTTTAGCTGTATGTGTTGCGGTTTTTTCTTTTTTCTTAGACGGCTTCCAGGCTTTTTCTCCTTTTGTAGGTTCCAAAATTGTCACTTGGTTTCTTGCTTTTTGTCTGTACTCAAGCTTCTGCTTTCTGTCCGTATACATGACGTATCTATGCCTGTTGTTGCTATTCTATGTATCTTCCCAGTAATTTCTTTTGCCAGGAAAGGTTTTAGTCGATTCATTTCCCGGTTCCTTGCTGTTTCAGGTTGGACACTGTTATTTGCTTTGGGATCTTCGATGCCTCCCTTTTCTAGCTATTGAGAATTGATATCTATGTGTTTCCTTTTGTTGTTATTCTAGATTATGGTTCTGATTTTGTGTCCTCTAATGAAGATCTTCGAAAATTCTGATTTTTATGTTTACACGCAATCGGGTGGATTCACCAATGGTCTTTGTTTACATAGATGCATCTTTTTGTAGTAATTTTGATATTTTAGTCACCAGACAAAGCCTATTTGCTATGTTTATAAACTGAACCTTTTATGAGCTGCACATGACCATTTAATAGTTGTGTTTCTGACAAGGAATGCTTGATCGGTTCCTTTTGTAGGTTCTCTGATTCTAAGCTATTCGTTTAACAGGCTTTACAGAATACCTTAACACAAGATTGTTTGCTAGATATTACTGTCTCACAAGGTCTATTTTTGTCATTGATTTGGCAGCAAAAATCCTTTCATAATTTATCTAGCTCCGTGCTTGCTTCTATTATTCCTTCCCTTTCTCTAATTTATTTTTTGTTTCGCAGTTTAACTTGGGTGCCCAGGAGATTTTACACCGCTGATGGCAGCGACAAGCAATTGTTTTTGTGGCTTGCTTTGTGACGCTGATGCTTGCTAGCTTTTCCCCCCTCTTGCGAACTAGCCTGCTAAAAAAATTATGCAGATTTATTTCCTGATTTCTTCATCTGGTTTGCAGCAGTTTGGAACAATACATCTACTGTAGATTGGGTGTTCCTAAATAACATGTGTTTTGATGAAATTTCAGTGTTTTGATCAAATTTCAATGTTTCCTAAATACAATTTTTTCTGTACAGAAATTCTTTTTAAGCAGTTATTCTTTTTAAGCAGATGATTTGTTTATGTTCGTCATTTATGATGGTATCCGGTCGGATCATTATTTGGATTGTACCATGTTCTGTTGTTACAACTATCGGTTGTGCTATGTTAGAAGTGGATACTGAAGTAGTGGGATAGGAATTACTATGCTATTTTATTGTCCCCAAATAGTATAATTTCTTTAGGTTTTTATCAAGCGGTAAACTTATTATATCAATTTGATGTCTAGACTGCTACTTGCATGCTTGATCCCGAGATTAATACGGTATGGCCTGGTGCCAACTACCAATGTTTATCTCTGAAAATGTATTCCCACTTTTACTAAATTAAATCTTCCCACTGTGGTTTTAGTCGAAGTAAGGTGATTAGCATGAAAATTAGTGTCACATTTATTATTTGGCATGTTTCCTTTTGATCCTTGCCTGCATTATGAAAATCCTCGGTTACAATTTATTAAGGTGAAAGAAGTGTACTATTACTACTGGTCTGTTTCGATTTACCTTATTTTCTTTTTCTGTAGGATGGCAGTGAAAGAACTCTAATGGAAGCATTGAACATAGCCACACTTAAGTTACTGAATATTGATGTTCCAATTGTATCCAACAGGTGATTTTCTTCTCCTTAAGATTCACCAAAGATAATATATATTTTATGTATGCTTATTAGCTCTGTAAATTATAGACCAATCATAATGTAGATTGTATTCATCTGGTCTGGATAATAGTTATTCCCAGCGTGAGGAGCAATATATGAAACTATTATATTTTTTATTCCCATTAACTACTTTTGACTTTGTCCATATCAGAGGTGTATATGACTGTGCATATACTTGACAGACGGTTCTTTAATTTCCAATTGTGTGTTGTATTGTTTGGCTCTTTCCTGTATATTTGTTTCCCTGGTGTATTTTATCATTGGTTTGACAAACTTATGTACTAAATGCGGTCTGAATTTCTATATTGCTTCCCTGGTGTGTTTTATCATTGGTTTGATCTTCCAGTTTCTTAAGATTTTTATTATATGATGTTCTGATTATTGATTTCACACGGTGCGGGATATCGCCTTCCAAATGTATAGACCTGTGATCAAACCCATATGGATATAGATATTCTTTTAATGATCTGTATAAACTGTGACAACCACGGGCAAGAAACTGAAAGAACCTACAAACGCCGCGCGGCGAGCCGCGCCGTTCGAATCTAGTAGGATACAATAGCAGCAGCTGCACACACACGCACATGGAGATTTAAAGAGCAGCAGCCGCAGGACGCCGGCTTCGGTCCTTGAGGCACAACGAAGATGGGGAATTACAGGAAATAGGACCGTCCATATGAATTTGTGCATGTACTGCCTATGCTAGAACAGTAAACTTCAGATATAGACATACTGTACTGCCCGTGTAAGGTTGTCTCAAATGCTGCTGTGAAAATTTTAACACTATTTTCAGAATTAAACACTATATTGTAGACAAAGAGAAATCAGGAAAACTCATCAAATATGCATGGTTAATAGAATGCATAGCTTTATCCCCATCTAGAACAAACGAATCAGTAGAACAAATGAAAGCCAACTGGATCTTCTTGTGTAAATATGCAACACCAGTAGGAGAGAGCTGCGAGCCTTAACTACAGAGAAAAATCTAGGACATAAGGGCAGCAACGCTCGTTATGCCACTGGAGCCGATTCATACCTCTGCTGTAGTTGCAGACGCCAGTTTAGGGGACATGAGGAGAGCAACATACATACCTGTGTTGAGAGGTGAGAAGGTTGAGGCGGCTAAAACCGTCAGCCTGAGCCATAACAGGAGCATTTTTCCATTACCACATACTAATAGGAATGAATCCTCGTACACCGCAACACTCAAAGCTTGAGCCATCACATGTGTGCTTTACATACAGGATATCTGGCATACTTGACTACCACACTAATCACTAAAGAGTAAGCTGTTCTTTCTAAGTAATCAGGGTAGCAGCTATATATTTAATGACCAACCTTGACTTCAATTAAATCCATATGGTTGATGATGAAGCAAACTGCACACTGCTGAATGCAAGATGGAGTTGGCTTACCTGGTAAAGACCATAGCCCTTGTTGATCCATCATGGACGGCCATATGCTGTTTGGGCATTTAATCAAACATGTGGAAGTTGTATATGCCTGCAGTTTGATTGTTTCATCGGCAACAACATAGATACAAATAATCTAGCGACATGAACTCTAGCATGGTGAGCATCTCGGAAAAAAATTCAGTTCCTGTAGACAAAACAACAAACAGGTATAGTGCATCGAATTATAACTGAAAACTTAATTCTTTTGCATTTGTTGATCTTTTCTCTGCCACAAATCAGAACATCACCTTTAAATTTGGCACGAGAAATCAAACACCATCATATATATGCTCGTGTGCACGCGAAAGAGAGACCAGCAGCAGCACACGCAATAGCATCAACACAAATGGGAGAGACAGAGTAGCAACAGCATCGCGCGGCAGAACAGGATACATAGAGAGAGAGCACCAACATCAGCAATATCAGAGATTTGAAGGCAGCGTCGATCAGAAATCCCCTCTGCAAGATACAGAGCATCCAAAATATCAGAGATTGAAAGTACAACAGCTAGAGAGTAGGAAGTACAGCTGCGTAGGCTGGGCAGGCCAGTGGTTTTCGACGCAGGGAGAAACGCAGCCGGAGGAGGGGCGCCGGTCTGACAGACTGGAGAGCAGCGGCCGATGCCGTCGGACCTGCCGGGACCAGGGAGAAGGCGGCCTCAATTGCATGTCGTTGACTAGGCATTCCATCGAACAGTTGGTGGGCATTGTGGGTGTGGAGGTTGTTGCTGCAGCAGGAACACCGGCCGGAGGAACCGTGACGATGGCAGAGGTAGTTGTGGTTGCTGCAGTAGAGAGGCCGCTCGGGAGTACGGCAGCTGTGGTGAACCTTGAACACGAATCCCTCGCCATGCCGTGGATCGGAGAGATCAGGGTCGTGGACGAAATGAGCCGTGAAGATGACGGCACCGCTGAGGTGCAGATCGGGGAGGTGGATGCGGCTGCTACATCGGTCAGTGAATCGAGCCACGATTCTACCTTCTCCCTCTGTTCACGATCTTCTGCTTGCTTAATTTGATATTTGAGTTGCCTTATCCTAGCTGTGCTCTCCTCGTGCATAAGCCACAACATCTCCATATCAATGAGCCAACCAATCGCCGCCGGAGAGATACACGAGCCTGCTCTTCCGCCGGGATTTTACCACTGCAAGGAGATCTTGCAGCAACCGCGTAAGCCAGCAAACTTGTATCCGAATGTTTCTACCGCCGCCAGAGAACGCCGTCCTCCGACGCCGCCTCACTCGCCCGCGCCGGCCGAGTAGAAGGTGGTTACGATGGGTCGCTGCCATGGGGCGGGCCTCGCTCCCTCACGCCGGCGTCCGCCGTTGCTCGCTCGCTCGGCCCGCCAGGAAGAAGCTCTCGTTCGATTGGTTTGGTCAGCGCTCCCCCGCGCCGGAGCAGAAGGTCCTCTTGGTGGGGATCCCGCCGTGGACGGGACGAGCTCCCTCGCGTCGGCGTGCCCGCCGCCGCTCGCTCGCTCGCCCCGATAGGTAGGAGGTGGCCGGGTCGGGGTGGGTGGCAGGTTTGGTTCGGGTCGGGTCAGGTCGGACCCGAGGCGCTCCACGCCCTATATAGGAGACGCTGGTTGTAGATCCTTATTCTATAACCAGTTGTAGAATATACCTGCCCTATATATATATATATATATATATATATATATATATATATATAGATGCAAAATAGTGGGGTGCCATGGGGGTAGTGGTGCACCCTCATCCAACCGTTGGATATACTATAGGAAGCACAAGATTGATTCCAATGCAAACGGTAAATCTTCACGGCGTCACACCGAGAGCACGAAAATCATGCATGTTGATTTCTCTTTCTCTCTCCTACCCATCTCCTTTTTTTTTTTGACACATCCAACATCCACGTATATTCACCGAACAACCACATACAGAGTACATAGATCGAAAGCAAAGAACGAACAACAATACGAGGAGGAGGAGCCAGAACCAGTTCCGAGATCAACACCTCCACCGGCGACGAAGAAGAAGAGCAGCAGCCGCCTGCTTACCGATGCATGTATGCTGACCCAAGAATCGATCACATGTACTAGTACTAGTACTTGTATTTGGCGCTTGCACGATTAATCGAGACGAAAACAAAGACGAGAAATTCAGCCTCCAGGAGTTGAGGCTCACGGCAGACCTGCTGTAGGTAGGTAGGTAGGCAGAGCGTACGATTATCTATACAAGAGCCTCCGTAAAAACCGGGTGGGAAAACTGTTAAAACAAAATTCTGGGGACGGAGCGCACTGGCTCCAGATTACCCTTGGCACTAACCGTTACACATCAACGGTACGACCAAGTGAAATTTGGTCCCAAAAATACCAGTTGCTAATTGTTTTTATGGAAGCTTGCATTTTGCTTTCTTTGCCATGAATATCTGAAACTGCATGGAATAGACAGGATTTTTTCCGACGGGAGAAGCGCGGGAGGTAAGCTTGCTCGACAGAGAGTTTTCTGCGAAAAATTTGTCGTGACTTTTTTGGCCAAAGATTAAGAAAAAGACAAAACACCACCATGCCGGTACAAAACAGGAATTGTTGTGTGGATATGGTGCTTTTGGACACTGTATCCATCCACCACCTTTGTGAATTTTCACCTTTGGAATTGTCTTAAGGTGTGGCCGACTAGCACATCAAAAGATTCACAACAATGTACTGCCGCGGTGGTTTCACCTCTGAGATATGTTTAATGGTTTGTGCACGGCAGCACATGCAAAGAGGCAAAGAGAATAGACGGAAACTTTCGCCGTTGCATGCAGAGACGGCTCTTCCAAGCATGGATTCATCAAGTGAGTATATGTCCGCTTTATCCAACGGTGGCCACCATATGCACCGCTACCCCCTGGGCACCAAATCCATATATATATATATATATATATATATATATATATATAGGGGCAGGTATATTCTACAACTGGTTGTAGAATAAGGATCTACAACCAGCGTCTCCTATATAGGGCGCGGAGCGCCTCGGGTCCGACCCGACCCGACCCGACCCGAACCAAACCTGCCACCCACCCCCGACCCGGCCACCTCCTACCTATCGGGGCGAGCGAGCGAGCGGCGGCGGGCACGCCGACGCGAGGGAGCTCGTCCCGTCCACGGCGGGATCCCCACCAAGAGGACCTTCTGCTCCGGCGCGAGGGAGCGCTGACCAAACCAATCGAACGAGAGCTTCTTCCTGGCGGGCCGAGCGAGCGAGCAACGGCGGACGCCGGCGCGAGGGAGCGAGGCCCGCCCCATGGCAGTGACCCATCGTAACCACCTTCTACTCGGCCGGCGCGAGCGAGTGAGGCGGCGTCGGAGGACGGCGTTCTCTGGCGGCGGTAGAAACATTCGGATACAAGTTTGCTGGCTTACGCGGTTGCTGCAAGATCTCCTTGCAGTGGTAAAATCCCGGCTCGTGTATCTCTCCGGCGGCGATTGGTTGGCTCATTGATATGGAGATGTTGCGGCTTATGCACGAGGAGAGCACAGCTAGGATAAGGCAACTCAAATATCAAATTAAGCAAGCAGAAGATCGTGAGCAGAGGAGAAGGTAGAATCGTGGCTCGATTCACTGACCGATGTAGCAGCCGCATCCACCTCCCCGATCTGCACCTCAGCGGTGCCGTCATCTTCACGGCTCATTTCGTCCACGACCCTGATCTCTCCGATCCACGGCATGGCGAGGGATTCGTGTTCAAGGTTCACCACAGCTGCCATACTCCCGAGCGGCCTCTCTACTGCAGCAACCACAACTACCTCTGCCATCGTCACGGTTCCTCCGGCCGGTGTTCCTGCTGCAGCAACAACCTCCACACCCACAACGCCCACCAACTGTTAACTGAGATATTAATCAATTCAAAATTAATTAACCAAATTCGAAAATAATTAATTAGTGTTAATCAAAATTCAAAATTAATTAACCAAATTCGAAAATAATTAATTAGTGAAAATTATTTTAACCACAAATTCGAAATTAAATTAATTAAGATTATTTGTATCTAATATTGCTTTTATGATTTATATTGCAGGATCTTTAGGCTGGCGAAGCCAACTATTCTGCCTTCGGTGTACTCAGTGGTTGTGATGCCCCTACTTGGTACTCACCATATGCATCGCATGCTATATTCAACAAAGATAAATTACCTTTAGCTACTCCAAGTTTTAATTGTATTAACCTGTTTTTACCGTCTTCCCAGGCAGTTCGACCCGAAGGGAACACTTCTCTACGGCTACTGGTTCTTTAAACAGCCTCACTAGGCTTAAACAGGAACAACACGTAGAGCTTTCTCCTATAGGATCCCTAGCGTAAAAACATGATTCGCACAACTTAACTTGGATTGCACAAGGCAGCTCACTTTATTAAACTAGACATACTTACACATGGCTTTCCCTTTCGGGAAGCCCCGAACACAGAGAACAAGAGATGGGAATAAACTTACACTGCTTCAAACTCTCTCTTGCTCACAAACTACGATTTTTTACAAGGTGGAGTGGAGGCTAGCTACTAGTAGTACAAGGCACAAGTTCTCTCCTAGCACTATGCTCACCGCTTCTGCTCCTGGTGCTCGAAGTGCGCTTCTGGATGCCCTTATATAGCAGGGAGAGGGCTCTTGCGTGCTTTATTCTGCTGACACCTGGGATGCTCCGCTGCAAGCTCTTCTATGCGCTGTTTGCTCCAGCTTCTAACACGTTGCTTCAAGAATCCACGAGAGAGCTTCTCGCTGCATGCCTAAACCAGCCATGCACATACTCACATATTTGGCTCTCTTATGTGGACTCATATCTTTGTCCCTCATGCACAAACTTGCATGCTTGGACTCTTCAATGCACAAACTTGAAAGCTTGTCCTCTTGGAAGAACTCACAAGCTTGTCCTTCTCCTTGCATGCATAGCAAGATCGATGATCCATGCATGTGTACAATTTGCAGCAAATCATTCACGTGGTAACATTCTTTCAGTAAATATTTCATTATTATTATTATTATTATTTTATTATTATTATTATTTTATTTTTTTTGCACTTTTGAAATTATTAGGGGTCTTCCCGCCCATTTTATTGATAATACCTTATCAATATATTTAGGTATGGCAAGGTTGTAGAATAAGGATCTACAACCATCCTCCCCTATAAGGGAGCGATTCTAATGGAAAAACTACCCAAATCCTCCTCACCTTCTTCTTCTCCGACGCGAGCGCGCGAGCGACGGCCGTGACCTCCAGCGCCACTGCGAGCCCACCGCCGACCTCCTGCGCCGCCGCTCACCGGATGTCCTCGTCGCCGCCGCTGTGCCTTGCGGCCGCCGCCGGCCCGGACCTCCTCACCGCCGTCATGCCTTGCGGCTGCCCCCGGCGCGAACCGCCGGCACCGGGCGCTTCCACCGCCGCGCGCACTCCGGCCGCCTCATCACCGCGACGACCTCACAGGACCGAGCACGGTCGTCCCCGCCCATCGCCGGCGGGAGGTTTGAGCCTGGCCGCCGCCGCCCACCAAGCGCACAGCCCCCCGCATCTGCGCCACCATTTTTTTGCCTCGCGGCCCAGTACCTCCGCCGGCCCGCGTCCCGGATTTGCCGGCAGCCTTCTCCATCGGAAGCAGAAGCTCGAACAGATGGGGGTCGAGCCGGCCGCGCACGGCTCCCTGGAGCCGGTCCAGATGCCCCTGGTGCAGCAAGATTGTCGAGCTGCCTTCCGTCGGGCAAGATTGACTTGAGCGGAGACACCATTTCTAGAAGTTGCGCCTCTGCTGCTTGCTCGCCTCGCGGAGCTGCTTGTACGCGCTCGATCTGGATGCAGCTCTAGCCGTGTTCATTCTGGATGCAGCTCTGGCCGTGGCTCTGATGTGTGGTTCCGCTCGATGCTCTCTGAATTTTCTTTCTCTGAGTTCACGTATTTGGTACAAGGAGCACGAACTGTAAGCAGCAGAGGCGTGTTTTTTTCCCACATACTTTTTCCCCGTTCCGTGGAGCACAAATGATTATTGGTACTGCTTCAACTAGCTTGCTGCACTTCCACATTTTTTCCTCTCCCTGGTGTAGCCTCACGGTGAACTAAACGAGTAGATTCCTAGAAGATTCGTTGGTTTTTTCTAGTTTGGCATACTCGCTTACTCAATTTCTATCATTACTATTTAATCAGTCCAGCAGTACACCTGATTCAGAACAAAAGATCACGCATGTCTACATAGAACCGCCATCAGGGTGATGGACAAACTTTTGCAAACACTAGGTTCAGACTTGTGCAAATTGTAGCAGTAGTCTTTAATAACCCAGGTTCAGACTTGTACATAATTGGCCGTTGTTAGGTCACTGCCACAGCTTATGTCGTTACATAGTATTGACCTACTATTGAATGTGCTGAATTTAAATGGAAACATTTCAGAAGGGAAGTACAAAAGCTTATTTGGGGAAGTACAAACGTCGTATATTGTAAGTACAAATACGGTATTTGAAATACACCTCCAAAAGTGTAGAAAATAAACAAACATTATTTACAGAAAATACCCGGTCGGCAGCAGCACACACGTATCAACAAAGAAGTCCAAGTATGTTCCCAGGCTAGAACAATATAACGTGCTCGGCTGAGTCGCCGTCGACGCTTCGCGTAGACAGCAACTCTGCCATGATAAACCCAGTCCTACAAACTAATTAGATCTAAATCTCTCCTATATAAATATATAAAAGTTGGTTTACTAGCCCCCAACCCCCGACCATAAGTCACAATGAATACACGTTACAGGATTATGTGATTCAACGGCTCGGCTTCGTCGCCCGTCGTCGCTACCGTGGCGTACGGGCGGACTCAGCCTCGGTGGCGTTAGGGTTCAGAGGTTTCGTCGCCGTCAACGCACGAAACCTCTGAATCCTAACGCCATAGCTAACGCACCGGGTGATAGACATCTGTCAAATTCAATTGGTGAAAAGTAAAAACATGCGAAAAATAAAAACATGCCAAAAAAATTCAATCGGGAGTGTGTGGACCTCATCTTTTTTTGACTGCAGGTGCTCGACATGTTTGATGTTTTGCCTGTAACATATTATTTAGGGTTTTTATTTATGGGATAAACTAGTCTTTCGTAGTGAGAAGTGTAGGAAGTAAAAATTAAATTCAAATTCAGGACAGTACAACTGTTGCCTCGAAGCAGTGCACGATTTTTATTTGGGAAGTTCATGCATGGAATGCATTCATGCGAGTGTGTGCACTACAGTTGTTTACTCATGGGAAGTAGTCATTAATGTGTATTTTCCATGTCGGGCTTCTTGGAGCCGGTCCAAATGCCACCGATGCGGCAAGATTGTCAATCTACCTTACGTGTAAAAAATTGTGTTTATACTAAAAGACAAGAGGGAAGTACAGGATAGGTTACAATGGTAGTACAGGTTGAACAAGGGGAAGTACACGTCGATGGCTCCTCAGCCTCGATAAACCCAATTCTACAAAATAATTAGATTTAAATCTCTCCTATGTAAAGATATATAAGTTAGGATTACTACACCCCCACCCCCGACCATAAGTCACAATGAATACACGTTACATGATTTTGTTGATCCAACGGCTCGGCTTCGTCGCCCGTCGCCGCTTCCGCGGCGTACGGGCGGACTCAGCCTCGGTGGCGTTAGGGTTCGCAGGTTTCATCGCCCGTCAACACTACCGTGTTGACGGCGACGAAACCTCCAAACCCTAACGCCATCGCTAACGCACCATGGGTTAGACATTTCTCCCATTAATTGGCGAAAAATAAAACATGTGAATTAGTTACCTTCACATATGGGAGATACACAAAACCAACAGGAGTCACAAAAAAATAATCACAAGTTAGACTCACAAAACAAAGGGCAGTACAGTATTGGCAACGTAGACAGTACAAACTTTAAGCACATGAAGTACATGTACAGGACATAATATTATATTAAAAAAATAATAAATAGAACTTCTTGTTATTACCTTCGCGTCAATGACGACTCAGCCGAGCCCGTTATATTGTTCTAGAAAAACAAAACGACGACACAAAACAAGGCAGTACAGGGTTGAAACAATCGGCAGTACAAGAGAATCAACAGAGAAGTTCATGTATGTTTCTAGGAAAGTACAAGTATTTTGTTTGTGAATTTCACATCCCACCGGAAAGTTTAACGAAACGGTAAATATAAAGCCTAGAAGTACACATAGATAACCCGGGAAGTACAGAACTCACTTTCGAGAAGTACAAGTGTGGTATGAACAAGGTTTGACCGAACTTTGACCGCAAAAAAAACCCACTAAGAAATCGTTTTTTGACATTTTCGTTACCGATTTACCGGTAAATTTAATAGATGTGTCTTTTCAGTCCGAATATTTTGATTGGTCATAGAGCTAAAACGGACACCGTATTAGAAAGTTATCATTGTTGTAGTGAACACTGATCACGAAAACTATCATCGGCAGTACAAATGAATCAACCGAGAAGTACAGGTATGTGCCGAGAGAAGTTCACGTACTCTGTTTTTTCGGGACGGAAATATATCATAATAATCTCGTCGATTTGAGCCTCAAATGTCAGTAGTAAAGGCTTCATATGGTGTAATATGTGTCTAAGTATAATAAGTAGTACATTTCATGACGAATTAAAGTGCTAAACTCATGAATTTGATCTGGCCACTCCCGTGAAACACCGGTATTGTGATGTTAGAAATTTTAAAATTACTTTTAAAGTGTAAGGAATTCGAAAAATGGGTCAACATGAAAAAGTTGCGTATCGCCGTTATCTTTCCAACGACATATCATTTGCATAATTCCGACAAGCAGTTGAGAAACACCGGACAAAATACTGTCCGCCCGTATAGGTCAGTTACAGATTAGTGTATTTTTTAAATTACTTTCAGTTGGTGCAGAATTTGGAAAAACCGTAAAAGCGTAAAAGTTGCGTAATTTCAATAGCTTTCCAACGACATATCATTTGCATTATTCCGACAATCGGTTGAGAAACGCTGGACAAAATACTGTCCACCCGTATAGGACACGTTCCAGATTAGTGTATTTTAGAAATTACTTTTAATCGGTTTAGAAATTAGAAAATCCGTAAAAGCATAAAAGTTGCGGAATTTCAATAGCTTTCCAACGGCATATTATTTGCATCATTCCGATAAGTGGTTGAGGAAATATTTGATAAATACGTTCGCTGTGCTATTTTCAGATTTGAATAGTTCGAAAATTAATCTTAAACCGTAACGAATTTGAAAAATTCGGGAGATGAATAAGATGCGGAATTTCATTAGCTTTTCAACGGTATATTATTTGCTAAATTCCGACAAACGGTTAGAAAAATACGTCAAAAATACGGAACTTGTACTTCACGATCACATGAGCAGTAAATGTAGAACAGAAGGGCAGTACAACTTCGGTTGTAGATCCTTAATTTACAACCGGTTGTAGAATAGCTGGCACCTATATATATATATATATATATATATATATATATATAGGACAGGTATATACTACAACCGGTTGTAGATTCTTAATCTACAACCGGCGTCTCTATATAGGGCGCGGAGCGCTGACCAAACCGACCGAATGAGAGCTTCTTCTTCCTCGCGGGCCGAGCGAGCGAGCGACGGCGGACGCCGGCGCGAGGGAGCGAGGCTCGCCCACGACACCGACCCACCCTAACCACCTTCTACTCGGCCGGCGCGAGCGAGTGAGCGACGGCGGACGCCGTCGCGAAGGAGCTCGTGCCGCCGTGTCCGGTTCAATTCGCCGCCGTCTCGCTCCCCTTCTACTCCGGCTGACGCGAGCGAGACAGCGATGGCGGGACGCCGACCTGCACCGCCGCCGGGAACCTGCGCCCCTCCGCGGGAGGCCGCTCTTGTCCAGCACCCCGCGCCGTCACCGGGGCTTCCGCCGGCGTGCCGTCTTCCGCTTCGTCGGCCCGTTCCCTGCTCCGACTCCCCTTCCGTGCACCTTCTCTCCAACACCGCGTTGTCGGCCCTCCTCCGTCGGCTTCCGATCTGGCCGTCTGCCGTCGACCGTGAAGCTGTCCATGGCTACCATGGCTCCTCCGCTTGGCCGCCTGGAACCTGCCCACGCTTCCGTCGAGGAAACTCGTGTGGCCCAGAGTTCCCCGCCTTCTCCCTGGTCCCGGCAGGTCCGACGGCATCGGCCGCTGCTCTCCTGTCTGTCAGATCGGCGCCCCTCCTCCGGCTACGTTTCTCCCTGCGTCGAACACCACTGGCCTGCCCAATCTACGCAGCTGTACTTCCTACACTCTGGCTGTTGTACTTCCAATCTCTGATATTTTGGATGCTCTGTATCTTGCAGAGGGGATTTTTTATCGACGCTGCCTTCCAATCTCTGATATTGCTGATGTTGGTGCTCTCTCTCCATGTATCCTGTTCTGCCTCGCGATGCTGTTGGTACTCTCTCTCTCCCATTTTTGTTGATGAAATTGCGTGTGCTGCTGCTGGTCTCTCTTCCGCGTGCACACGAGCATATATATCTGATGGTGGTTGATTTCTCGTGCCAAATTTAAAGGTGATGTTCTGATTTGTGGCAGAGAAAAGTTCAGCAAATGCAAAAGAATTAAGTTTTCAGTTATAATTCGATGCACTATACCTGTTTGTTGTTTTGCCTACAGGAACTGAATTTTTTCCGAGATGCTCACCATGCTGGAGTTCATGTCACTAGATTATTTGTATCTATGTTGTTGCCGATGAAACAATCAAACAGCAGGCATATACAACTTCCACATGTTTGATTAAATGCCCAAACAGCATATGGCCGTCCATGATGGATCGACAAGGGCTATGGTCTTTACCAGGTAAGCCAACTCCATCTTGCATTCAGCAGTGTGCAGTTTGCTTCATCATCAACCATATGGCTACCGGCTGCCAGCACGCCCCGCCTCCAACCGCATAGCTACAGCGCCACCGGAGCGCACGTCGACGGCTGTCGGGCTCCAGCTTCCAGTTCTACGCCGCCCCTGCTCTGCCGTCGTAGCTAACCTCCAGCTCCCCTCCTGTCTTCACGTGCGCCTCTGAACTTTTAATTCTGCTCGTCTTAACTGTCTGTGCTGTGGTGTCGTCTGAACTTTTCTTTTTAGCATCACCAACAGCTAGCTGAGATTGCTGATGCTAATGTTCTAGGTGTGTGCAGCTGTGCAGCAACGACGTGGAGTTGTTGGACACGGCCCCCTACAATTGTCCCGTGCTTTGAATTTTTGGTCTATTTATTGCATTTGGCCGGACAGTGTCGATGCTACATTGCCGGAGAAGTGCAAACATATAGAAGTGGGTAGTGCAAGTTTTCGATAATGGAAGTGCAAAAATTTCAGAATCTGAATGTGCACAGCGCTGCTCCATGATCCTGATGCAGCGTTGGTGTGGTCGCATTCTATTTTTGATTTCATGATCTGAAGGTGTTTGTTGCTATGACTCTGTGAGTTGAATTTTTTGTTGTTGCTGTTATTAGGCGCTTTTTCTTCTAATTTGGGGCAGCAGCAACTCGATGCATCTCCTGATTAGACAACAGCTGCCGATAGAGCCAGTTGTTGTGTGTTCTCGTGTGCATTCTCTTTTGTTTAAAAAATCTTCGTTTCTCTCTATGGACAGTACAGGCGTGCGTTAAAAGGAAGTGCAGCCGTCTATTTACGTCAGTACAATTATTTTCAGTTGAAAATTAAGTTCGCTAGCTCTACAGCATCTATCAGACAAAGTCATCCATGATCCCTATAAGGCAACAGTAATTAGGAGGAAACAAGTGCAGTTACAGGAAATAAGCAATGCACATGGGCAAAGTCATTCACGATCACTGATTTTGCATCCAGCCAGCGTCCACGGCGCACTGGGGCAGGGGCGTCGTCTTGGCGGCAGTGTGGCAGGCACTGGCAATGACGTGCGGCGAGGTGGACAGGCTGCAGCGCGTGGTGGCTCCTGTAGGAAGTGCGCAGCAGCACCGGCGGCCACGAGCAGAGCTCGGTGTAGATTTCTTCTCTTTCTTTAGTTCTGGTTCATACGCACCGAGAAAAGGAAGTCCAAATCTTCAGTTTGCAGTAGAAATACACGGGGCAACTCGGCAGTGCAGGCTCCCGACTGAAAGCAGTACAAATACACAAAGCATTAAATAGTACGGAAGTGCAAACCTTCAGCTTGGCCAGTGAACAAGAAAATAGACAGTTGTTCACGTATCATTGTCGGGAGAAATCACTTGCCATTTATCCAAAATAATCACCTGCTTTTGTTGTGTGCTGGTGTTGGAGACTAATTTGAGTAGGTGAAGCGCGCTGATACTCGTGGGCGGGTGGTGGCGCTGACCTCTCTAGAAAATTTCTTTTCCAATCTCCGATTGAGTCATTGTAGCAACATCTGCACTGTAAAAGCAAATAGGGGAAGTAAAGATATTTGGTTCGCGGAAGTATAGTCGTTCGCAGTCAGCAGTACATTGGTTTGTACAAAATATCTCAAACCTCAAGCGCCACACATCCAATGGCCCTGCTCGCATGTGAGCTCAGTGACGAGGTCCTCCGGTGGCAACGAATACAAGGTCCAAGAGGAGGATGCTAATGGCCAAAATTAATGTACAACACTGCTCGATCGTGCTAGGGATTTGCTGCTGTTGAGCTAACTTCATGTGTTAGAGTGAGAGCAAGAAAAGAAGTTCTCGAGAGATAGAGATAGCAACACGGTGGAGAAGAAATCCTGGTAGGTCACCGCACCACACAGCATGTTTCTTTTTTCTGATGCAGAAATCGACTGTGGTTGGTAGTAATGGAAGCAGTACATATTTTCAAGTACACACCTTCATTATTTTTTTGAAATTCTCGTTACCGGTTCTACCGGTGAGTCTAGTAGATTCTTCTCTAACTGAACATTTCAAGTGGTCGTACATCTCAAACGAGGACAAATTATCGCTGAATTCCTGAATACTAATCGCGAAAATACCTGTGGGCAGTACACACGCATTAACAATGAAGTTCAAGTACGTTTACAGGGAAGTCCAGGTATTTTGTTAGTGAATTTCACATACCACCGGGAGTTTTAACAAAACAGTAAATATCCCGACTAGAAGTACACGTAAATAATCTGAGAAGTACAAAACTCATTTTTGGGAAGTACAAGTGTTGTATGAACATGTTTTAGTCAATAATGCTACACATATATTTTACTTTTATTTTTATTTTTTAGTAGATAGTCCCTGACTTCATATTTCAAATGCAGTAAGAACCACTCAATTCTGAAATTCTCGTTACCGGTTCTACCGGTGAGTCTAATAGGTTCTTCTCTAACTGAACATTTCGAGTGGTCGTACACCTCAAACGAGGACAAATTATCGCTGAATTCCTGAATACTAATCGCGAAAATACCCCGTCGGCAGTACACACGAATTAACTAAGAAGTTCAAGTACGTTTACAGGGAAGTCCAGGTATTTTTTTAGTGAATTTCACATACCACCGGGAGGTTTAACAAAACAGTAAATATCCCGACTAGAAGTACACGTAAATAATCTGAGAAGTACAAAACTCATTTTTGGGAAGTACAAGTGTTGTATGAACATGTTTTAGTCAATAATGCTACACATATATTTTACTTTTATTTTTATTTTTTAGTAGATAGTCCCTGACTTCATATTTCAAATGCAGTAAGAACCACTCAATTCTGAAATTCTCGTTACCGGTTCTACCGGTAAGTCTAATAGATTCTTCTCTAACTGAACATTTCGAGTGGTCATACACCTCAAACGAGGACAAATTATCGCTGAATTCCTGAATACTAATCGCGAAAATACCCCGTCGGCAGTACACACGAATTAACTAAGAAGTTCAAGTACGTTTACAGGGAAGTCCAGGTATTTTGTTAGTGAATTTCACATACCACCGGGAGGTTTAACAAAACAGTAAATATCCCGACTAGAAGTACACGTAAATAATCTGGGAAGTACAAAAACTCATTTTTTGGGAAGTACAAGTGTTGTATGAACATGTTTTAGTCAATAATGCTACACATATATTGTACTTTTATTTTTATTTTTTAGTAGATAGTCCCTGACTTCATATTTCAAATGCAGTAAGAATCACTCAATTCCGAAATTCTCGTTACCGGTTCTACCGGTGAGTCTAATAGATTCTTCTCTAACTGAACATTTCGAGTGGTCGTACACCTCAAACGAGGACAAATTATCGCTGAATTCCTGAATACTAATCGCGAAAATACCCCGTCGGCAGTACACACGAATTAACTAAGAAGTTCAAGTACGTTTACAGGGAAGTCCAGGTATTTTGTTAGTGAATTTCACATACCACCGGGAGGTTTAACAAAACAGTAAATATCCCGACTAGAAGTACACGTAAATAATCTGGGAAGTACAAAACTCATTTTTTGGGAAGTACAAGTGTTGTATGAACATGTTTTAGTCAATAATGCCACACATATATTGTACTTTTATTTTTATTTTTTAGTAGATAGTCCCTGACTTCATATTTCAAATGCAGTAAGAATCACTCAATTCCGAAATTCTCGTTACCGGTTCTACCGGTGAGTCTAATAGATTCTTCTCTAACTGAACATTTCGAGTGGTCGTACACCTCAAACGAGGACAAATTATCGCTGAATTCCTGAATACTAATCGCGAAAATACCCCATCGGCAGTACACACGCATTAACTAAGAAGTTCAAGTACGTTTACAGGGAAGTCCAGATATTTTGTTAGTGAATTTCACATACCACCGGGAGGTTTAACAAAACAGTAAATATCCCGACTAGAAGTACACGTAAATAATCTGGGAAGTACAAAACACATTTTTGGGAAGTACAAGTGTTGTATGAACATGTTTTAGTCAATAATGCTACACATATATTTTACTTTTATTTTTATTTTTTAGTAGATAGTCCCTGACTTCATATTTCAAATGCAGTAAGAATCACTCAATTCCGAGATAGGATGAGTTGCCAAATAATTTATCAAACGTGTAAAAAAGATTTGACCGAACTTTGACCACAATAAAATTTCATTCCTTTTTAGGATAAGTGTACTGCCGGATTATGAGCATGTGCACTACCTAAATTTTGTGTGTGCTTTTGTCTGCACTTTTTGCCGGTGAATTTTCTAAATCATTTTATCTACTGCCAGTGAGAAACCAGTGTGCTACTTGCCCAAAATCTTTTTATGATTTTTTGCACACTTTGTGCTATTTAATTTTTTAAACCATTTTTATGCACCGTCCATGATGGATGAGTGGACTGCCCGAACATAAGAAGGTGCGCTGCCCAAATATGACTGTGATGCTCTCGAAAACAAGTTCAGTTTTGTAGACAAATTAACAAACAGGTAGAGTGCACAGAATTAGTAACTGAAAACTTAGTTTTATTATTTCGCCCAAGCTTTCTCTGCATAAAATCAGATCATCACCGGGGACATAGTTCCAGTGTTCCACAACGAATCGGCACAGCTGAGAGACAGAGTACAGCAACGAGAAGCAGAGCACCCAGTCACCAACACATCACAGCTCGCGTACAATATTAGTAAATTGAGAAGCAGCGTCCATCAATAGATGCGCATGCGTTAGGCCACACAGCTAAAATCATCGCGCCTTTTCCTTCGGCAAATGCATCGCAACAAACTAGGAAGAACTGATGCGTGTACGAATGCACTGCCGAAGTAGTGGAACGGCGTGCGTGCGCTGCCGCTTGGGGCACCCGCAGCGGAGGTCAAAAGTCGGGAACAATAGCGGCGGCAGCTGGATTAGGGGCACCTCCTGCCAGCTCGCATGCGGGGATGTGTGGAACCTAACTACCACTCATGGCCGATGCGGCGGCAGGCGCGCATGGAGACGAGCCAGCGCAGGAGGACCCCGGGGTCACCAGGAGACTGGCGGCACTCTAGGGAGCCACAACGGCGGCAAGATTCCAAAGCGGCTTCGGGACCAAGCTGGTTAGCTGCCAGTCACGGCCTAGCACAGCGCGAGAGCTCGGGAGGTTGGGAGAGCTTCAGCCGGGGCAGATCTGTGGCGGGGGTTGAGCTGTGGCCGCGACGGAGCTGGAGCCGTGCCGGCGACGGCGATGCTGAACAGGGGCGCAGACGCGGCCGGGGGAGCAAGGGGACACGCCGGCATTTGGGGAGCGGTCAGCACGGCGAATCGGTGGCGCGCGTAGTTGGCCAGCGGCGGGGCTCGAGAACAGCTGTGCGGGGAAGGAAAGGTCCTGATCGTGCGTCTCTCGATTTTTCCATTTGCGACTTGGCGTCGCTCCAGGCCGACCGGTTTCATATCTGAGAATGTTGGAAACACAAGAACCGCAATCGCAATCACTGATTAACAGAAGAAAACCGCACCTGTACTTCTCGAACATGCGAGCAGTACAGATAGAACAGAAGGGCAGTACAACTTCGGTTGTAGATCCTTATTCTACAACCGGTTGTAGAATAGCTGACAGCTATATATATATATATATATATATATATAGGTCAGGACTAAACAGGAACCTACCCTAAGAGATTCCTATTTAGCTTAAGTAGGAACTATCCTAATTAGGGAAGGAGCCAGGTTTTCCGATCCCGACCCGCACCCCGTCAAGACCAGTTAAATGCGTCGACCCGCACCCCGATCCCCCGACCCACAGAGACTTCCCCGATCCCCACCACCTCCTTCGTTGCCGGCGCCGGCGAGCGAGCGGTGGCCGCGGCCGACGCGAGGGAGCCGGCGACGGACCCCCGGCAAGACCACCTTCTTCCAGGTCGGCGCGACCGAGCGAGCGCCGGCGGCAGCCGACGCGAGGGAGGCCGCGGCGAAAACGGCGAGGAACGGCCGATCCTTCTAGCTTGCGGCACCGACGAGCGAGCGGCGGCCGCGGCCGACGTGAGGGAGCCGGCGACGGACACAGCGAGATCCCTGGCAGAGGACACCTTCTTCCGGGTCGGCGCGGCCTCGCGAGCGGCAGCGGTAGTTGACGGCGAGGTCGGCGGCGGCGGAAACGGCATGGAATCAGCTGGAGGCTTGTCAGGGGAGTCGAAACCGTCGAGCACGAAGCGGAGGGCCGCATCGCATCTAGAGGTTGCTCTCTCTCACACACTCTCTCTCTACATGTACAACGAACTGATTCCAGTTTCTGTGGTTTCTGTGATTTAACATCAGTTTGGATGAACAAGCTTGTTTGATTAAATTATGGAAAAAACCGAAAATATGGTGGAATATCACCTGCTTGATATGTTAAGGTTCAGACACATTTGACATTAAGGTTCAGAAACATATTTGTTTGTGATTATGGAAGTTTCTTATCATGGACTGCATGATATTTGAAGGTTCATATACAGTTGACATTAAGGTTCATATCATATTTGTTTGCTGATATTGGAAAGTTTCTTATTATATATACTGCTTGATATGTTAAGGTTCAGACACAGTTGATATTAAGGTTCAGAAACAGTTGCCATTAAGGTTCATATCATGTTTGTTTGGTGTTTTTGGAAGTTTCTTACCATGTACTGCATATTGGAGAAGTATCATGTACTGCATATTGGAAAAGTCCAAAACAGTTTTAAAAAACAGAAGTTAGCTAGATAATTGTTGGAAGTTAACTTCTGCCTTAACGTATGTTCCTCTCCATTATGTAACAGCTTACACAGAACGATGCACCAAAACGCGTGAAACTCACAGAGGAGCAAGAGGAACTGCTGTGCTGGTCAGGACCAACTCCGTCGTCCCATTCCCCCATTGTGCGTGATTGTCCAATAAATGTTTCTGAACCTGCGTACCGACTTCCTCGGCGTGCTATTCGTGGAGCTGTAACAAATAAAAAAGATAGAAATTCATCAGGGAGTGATGATGCTTATTCCACGGAAACCAATGCGCAAAAACAGTCCCATGACAACAATGTTGATGATGTGATTCTTGAGGAGTTTGATGAAAATGTGAGTGAAGATACTGACAAGGGGCAGTTCAGAATATTTGATGAGGCAGTTCATATACAGATATACGAGACACGTGATGAGGAGGACGAAGAGTGTATGATGACTTGGTCTGGTCCACCGAAGACTCCTTGTTCCCCTATACAGTTTGACAAGCCGATTCATGTTTCAGACCCAGTTTACCGCCTTCCCCGCAGATCGACCCAAGGTTTGTCAGATGAGAAGTCGCACACGTTTCAGAACAAGCTCGGTTGGTCTCGGAAACACATAAGGGCAGTGGAAAAAACTTTGGTGCTGTTGAAAACCAACAAAGTCAGAAACATGATGCCGCATGGCAGCAGTCCACTTCCCAAGCTGTAAAAGTTCATAAGAATCCAGCCGCGACTAAGCAACCTCGAAGTAACTCTGGTGGTGTTGATTCTCAAGATGGTCATGACAGTGGTGCCGCGGAAGAACAGTCCACTAGTCAACCCGAGGAGGTTCAGAACAACAAAAAAAGAGTAAGCGTGCTCGTAGTAAACCTGGATCATCTGGTGACAGCCACACGAAGAACTTCCCAACAAACAGAACTGCTCCAACTCACATACCTCCTCGAGATCCATTGCTTCATGTTCCAGTTGTAACTCCCCCTTGTCCAATCAACCCTGACGAAACACAGACGCCTGCAACTCTTCGATCGTACACACACGTAAGTAATCTTATAAACCCCATGTATTCGTAATGCAACAGTTCAATTTACTTTGTAGTCTGCCATTTCGTTCCATGCTTCGCATTTTGAACAACACATGTTAAAAAATGCAGGCGCCAGAGCTCCCTACAGACCTCATACCCACCATTGGTCAGCATTTCAAAACATTGGATGAAGCGTATTAATTTTACAACACATACGCGAGGCATGCTGGCTTTGGTATTAAAAAGAACCAACGCAACAAATATAGACGCTATCTGCGATGTGTCCGAGAAGGCAATCACGAGACAAATGTTGCTGCTGGTGCACGGCAGCGCGACAGGGCAAGCAAGAAGACTGGTTGCAAAGCATGCATCGGCTTGAAAGAAAAGGAAGATGGTACATGTGTTGTGAAAAGTGTGGTGTTTGAGCACAACCACAAACTTCTGCTCAGTCCAGCAATGCTAGTCTTCCTGCATTCACACAAGCGAGTTGACTCAAATCTCAAAGAGTATATAAAAGACCTCCAGTTTAGCAATGTCAAGCATGTTCAAATCATGGGAATACTTTCCAGGCTATGTGGTGGCAGAGGCAAAATAGGATGCAATGAAAAAGATATATTGAACATGTATGTAATCATTTAAGTTTTTGTTGCATCATCATGATATAACACAAATGGTGCTAATTTCTTGATGACAAAAAATTGCAGGAAAGCTGAAAATACACGGAAGGAAGCCGTAGACCCTGTGAAGAAAATGTTCAAGTTCTTCGACGACATGAAAGCTCAAAATAGCAATTTCTACTTCAATGTGCACGTCGATGAGCATAAAACAATCAAGAATATATTCTAGTCAAACGCAAGCTGCAGGGCTGCATATGTAGACTTTGGGACTGCATAACATTTGATACGACATACAAGTCCAATAAGTACCATATGCCTCTAGCAGTGTTTGTGGGTGTCAATAATCATTTGCAGTCGACCATTTTCGCTGTCGCGTTGATGGGTGACGAAACTGAAGACTCGTTCAAATGGGTTTTCAGCACATTTCTTAGATGCATGCGAGGGAAGCAGCCGATCTGCATACTGACAGGTTTGTGAAATGTATTTTTTTGGCAGTTCAGATGTCTTAATTTCGTAGTCCACATATTATAAACAGTAGAAAAAAGGAATCCACTTGTCATAACAAAAAAAAGGAAACTAAAAAAGAAGTTCACATGTTCTCTAAAATATTTTTCTGTTTTGTGAAAAATGCAGACCAATGTCCATCTATGGCAAAGGCGATACCAAAGATCTTCAAGCGTACTCTGCATAAAAATTGTAGATGGCACATCACAAGGAAACATAAAGATCCTTTGGCGAAGCTTTACAAGGTGTTCCCTGACCTAAGAGAAAAACTACTAGCGGTACTTAACCATCCACTAATGCCAGCTGAGTTTGAAGCAGCCTGGCATGACCTTGTAGCAACGTACAATCTGAGGGATGTTAACGTCATGTTGAACCTGTGGAATGAACGAAAAAGTTGGGTGTCAGCATATTGGAAGGATGTTTTCTGTGCGCGCATGACGTCAACGTAGAGAAGTGAGAGCATGAACTTTGTGCTAAAACGAGGCTTTGTGAAAGAAGAGGATGATGTGCACATTTTTGTGCAACAAGTGAATAATTGCATCCAGGCAAGGCATGAGGCAGAAAACGCGAGACAAATGCATCGACGGTACGTCGCATATGTTTCAGATATGGCAAACTATAAAAAAAAACATTGGAAAAACTTCATAAAAAAATAAAAAGAAAACAAAGTTCAGAATTGCTAAACTGAAAGTCCATTTTGATAAAAAAAGAATTATGATGTACTGACTCTTTGCCCCCTGAATAATCATGCAGGGTGACCCGCTATGGTTTCGAGGCTCAAGCAATGGAGCACTACACTAGAGCAGTGTACGCGGTGTTCCGGGAACGCCAATTTGAGAGCACCGGTTTCCGCATCAAAACAAGTCCAGGGAATCCCAAAGAGTTCTATGTACATCACTATAACCAAAGTAGAACGTTTGCCTGGTCAAGGCATGAGTTCCTTGTGTGGGCCGACGTAGATGAAGGAAAGTTTGAGTGTGAGTGCAAACTTTGGGAACATACAGGTACAAATTTGTTCTTTATAATTCCTCCATCACTAGAACCCAAAAAAACAGAATGAAAATCATGGCATTGACATGCGAAATTGATGTTTTCTTTTTTTTGCAGGATTGTTCTGCCACCATGTAATCGCTGTTCTCGAGCACCTCCGAGTGGACGAGATTCCAAGAAAGTACATACTGAAGAGATATACAAAGAATGCTGTAACAGATCCAACTTTCAACCGCCGGGACTACATCGCCACAGCGTCAGATGGGATGTCACTTGAATACAGGCGGACGTTGTTGTACAACGAAGCAATGAAAAAGTCAACAAAGGTCTTTCCTCTGACTGCATGTTCGACAGAGCCATGTGCGCTTTCAAAGAAGTAAATTCACGCTTGGATAAAGATGAAAACGATGTGAGCAATCAGAGCGACAACCAACCAGCTGGTGGTGAACCTGAACAACCGTTCCAGTCTGTTGATATCCCTGATGATGCAAACAGTGACGCTTATGCTGACATACAGCCACCTCCAGTGGCTAAAACAAAGGGCAGTAAGACCAAGAACAAAGAAGAAGCTCCTAAACCTGCACGTCCGCCGCGTCCAGAACCAGAGCTCGATGAAAATGGGAAACCCAAGGGTCAGAGATTGTGCAGCAACTGCAATAAAATTACAGGACACAATGCAAGGACCTGCCGGAAGAGGCAGATGGCACAGCAGCTGCTGGAAGCACATACTAGGTTGTATGGTGAACCTGGCTCTAAGGAGAATGTTAAGGTATGCATCAAGAATCTCATTGCAAAACAGCACATACCAGAGGCTGAAGGAGAGGAATTGCTAGATACCGATGAAGACGAAGATTACGAAGATGAGACGGAGGAAGATGAAGCAGAAGAAGAAGATGACAACGAAGATGAAGAATATGAAGCAAATGACCCACAGTCGCAGACCAACAATGATGTGGAGCACGAGAAACAACCACCACCGGAGGCAGCTACACATATGTCCACAGAGCTCATCAATGAGAAAGTAAAACCCATGCACAGGATTTGCGGCGTCTGCGGCGAGAGGGAGGACCACAACGCGAGAACGTGCCCACGGAAAAAAGAAATTCTGGAAAAACAACTGGCTACTTCTCAGCAGACCGACAGCGCTGAGAAAATGATGCCGCAAGGGATACGGCCGTGCGGTAATTGTGGACTCATTAGAGGACACAATGCAAGAACTTGCAAGCGCTTGCAGCTCGAGGAACAAATAAGACAGCAAGCTATGAGGGACCTAACACCGCCGAGAGCTCCTGCACAGAAAAAGGTCGCACCGCAGACGCTTCAGACAAGAAGAAGCAATAGGAATCGAGACTAGCTAGAATATAAGTTGATAGAAAAAAATGTGGAAAACAACAGTTTTGGCCCTGTTACATTGATACATGATTTTGTTACATTGGTACAGTGATACGTATAATGAAAAGATATCAACCGTTTGTCAATTTTATTATATTTAGTAGTTAAGAAATCATATATTAAAAAATAAGGTTCACTTTCAAACGTTATGAAAGTTCACCTTGTATAGCTCTGGAAGCTCGCATATATAAAAAATGAAGTTGATATCTAATGTGTTCAAATTGACAACGGAAAAGTTCATTACAAAAATAGAAAAATGAAGGTTCAGTACGATAAGAATCAAGGTTCACTTCTTCATGTTGGTGTGGATGAGATGTCAGAAAACCGTTACTCCGGTTTTTTGAACTTAAAGTTCAGACACAGAGAATGTAAAAAGTTCGAATGCGAAAACAAATACAGTTCTGCGAGCAAAAAGGTAAGGATACATGATTTAAGATACCGATTTGAAAGATACCAAATGAAAATAAGAGCAAGTTATCAACCAAACCCTTGATATCTACTACAACTTCTATTCTTGTAGACAGTTTTGGGCCTCCAAGTGCAGAGGTTTGTAGGACAGCAGCAAGTTTCCCTTAAGTGAGTAACCCAAGGTATATCGAACTCAGGGAGGTAGAGGTCAAAGATATCCCTCTCAAGCAACCCTGCAATTAAGATACAACAAGTCTCTTGTGTCCCTAACACACCTAATACACTTGTCAGATGTATAGGTGCACTAGTTCGGCGAGGAGATGGTAAAATGCAGGTGATATGGATATTAACAAGTGGTATATGTAATCTGTGATAAAAATGGCAGCAAGCAAACATGCAGCTGAACTGGAAATAAACGGTGTTTCAATGCTTGGAAACAAGGCCTAGGGATCATATTTTCACTAGTGGTCACTCCCAACAATTGTAACATAGTTGAACACTAGAATAAAACTTCCTCTTCAATATGCAACTTAGGTGCTACTCGGAACTATTCTTCTGTTGGATAACGAACATCATTACTACTACGTAGGGCTACAAAAGCACACCTTAAAGTCTGAGTAAACAAACACCATGATTTCACAATGACATCGAACACAAAGAACAACTCATGGCAAATATCACTCTAATCTATTATCCAGTAGAGTCACACACGACACGCACACTGTCCTCTTCGCACCGTGGGACTAAGGTGACTCCGGAAATTATAATGATAAAACCAAGTGAGTAGCATATCCATAACATAATGAAGGGGAAACATCTATGAATTCAACTAGATTACAATGCTCATGATCACATAAAGATCACACCATGGGAGAGAGAGATAAAACACATAGCTACCGGTAGAGCCCTCAGCCTCGATGAAGAACTACTTGAAAGGACATTTCGTGATCCCTTATGTTTTGTGTGTTAGTTAACAACACTAGTGAGATCTTAATCAGGTGCTAAGTGATGTAGGTGCCATATGTATACAAGCTTGTGTGCATCAACACCAAAAAGTTAGAAGAAAGAGCAGCCGGATTTTTGGTAGCCGGATATTCCGGTGTCTACCGGATTATCCGGTTCAGTTGAAGCGATGTGAGAAAACGGCTAAGGACCAGAACGCAGAAGCTACTGGAGGTAGCCGGATATTTCCTAATCGGAAATTCCGATGTCTATCGGAATATCCGGTTCTGGCAAAGCAAAGAGAAAAAATGGCTAAGGACCAGTCTCGGATGGTACTGGAGGGAGCCGGATATTTCTGATCGGATTTTCTTGAATGTAATCGGATAATCCGGTTAGTCGGATTATCCGGTTTCAACTTGAATCGGATTATCCGTTCCCAGACTTCCCAACGGCCATTTTTCGAGGAGGGGTTACCTCCAACCATTTAGCTGGCTAAAAACTTGAAGACACCATTATTGCAAGCTCGAGATTTGCTAGATCTCCCAATCCCTCCACCCAAATTCGTTGATCTTTGGAGGATTGAAAGAGAAGGCCCGGATCTACATCTTCACCAAGCCGATTTTCATTTCCCCATCATTCACTTGAGGGCCCCTTTGCTAGGGTTTCCATTGGAAAACCTAGCTCATTGTTGTACTTACTTGATTGTCTTCGTGACAGATTGTAGCTGTTCGGGAGCCCCCAATCCAATTGTGGGTTGTGCCCCGAATCGTTGTTGTAAAGGCTCCGGAATCCGCCTTGAAGGTTTCTGATAGTGGAAGGTGAACCAATCCTTTGTGGTGCGGTTCATCGGAGAATAGGGTGAGCCTTTGTGGCGTTGAGATCGACCTTTGTGGTGCCTCACACCTCTCCAACGAGACGTACTCCCGTAAAAGGGAGAAACTCAGGAATACATCCGTGTCTCCGCGTGCTTTCACCTTCGGTTACCTCTATCCTTGTTTACCGTCTTTACTTCGTGTATCTTGCTTAGTTGCTAGCTGTCATATAGGTAAATTCACCGTAGTTGCATATCTAGAGAATTTACCTTTTGTGTCAAGCCTAATTTGAAAAAGTACTAAAATTGGAGTAGCACCTAATCGCCGAAGAGAAGTATGACAGGTGAGGATGATTCCTCGAAGGACCAAGCCACTCCGGCATCCATGGCCGATCTCAAAACGATGGAGACATCATTGAAATCGTCCATGGATACCCAATTTGCTGAGATGCGTGACTTGCTCATGAAACTCACAAGTGGCAAGGTTCCTTCGAATACCATCCCACTAGAGGACTCCGCGAACTCCAATGACGGTGATACCGAGGAGGAAAAAGAGAAAAAGAAAGGGGTTGAAAAAACCGAACCTATTAAACCCTCCTCAGCCAAGACCAAGCCCATAGGTGGGAAGCCCGAGTACCATGAGGTCTCTCATTTGTACTCTCCCGACCCACCTATCCCTCATCCTCGCATAAACCCTTTAGGTCCTCCACCTAAGCTTAATGCTTTCGCTTTTACTAGTTGGCAACACTCAATGAGATCTCATGTCAACAGTGCCTCTATCGAGCTTTGGAGGATCATTCAAGCGGGATACAAGGCCGCAGATCCAAGCAACTTGACACGAAGAGAGGTGGCTGATGCTTAACTCAATGCCACCGCTCTACACATGCTTGAACTTGCCGTTGGTGAAAAGGATATTCATCACATTCAACATCTCAGCACCGCCAAAGAAGCTTGGGATTGTCTCTCTGAGGCATTCCTTGGAAATGAGAGCATGAAGAGGAATAGATTTGATGCTTTGAACAATGAAGCCGAAGGCTTCTACATGCTTGAGGGTGAAACTCATGAAGAGATGTATGGAAGACTCAAGACCCTTGCCCAAGCCTTTTATAATGTTGGGGCAAAGTATGCGGATGATGCTTGGGTCAAAAGGAAGTATGTGAATGCTCTCATGCCCTTCGAGCCCGTTGACTTGAAGGCCATACAAGGAAGACACAACTCCCTTGAAATGACCTCTAATGAAGTTATGCAAGAGATGCAAGCCTCCAAAGTTGCCACCAAGAATGCTCTAGACAACCGTGCTAGGGCTATGGGAATGAAACAAGGTTATTCACTTGCTTTGAAGGCCAAAGTGGTGTGCCTAGATGATAGTGTGGAAGTTGAAGCTTGCCCAAGCAACATTCTTCCCGATGATCTCGAACAAGCCTACCATGATCACGTGGCTCTTGCCACAAGAACATTTTGGCGTGACCCGGCCAAGGCAAAGTCTCAAGTTGATCTAAGAAACAATCCGAGTGGGAAGAAGGAGTTTGCTATAAGGACAAAGACTTGTTACAATTGTCATGACAAGCATCACTTCATCAAAGAGTGTCGTTATGAGAATAGAGAACAACATGGTGGAAGGCTTATCCCAAAGGATCAATCAAAGTGATTCAAAAGAAGCCTTTTGTCAAGAGAAAGCCATTCTTCAAGAAAGCGCCAAGAATTGTGTTGATGACTCAAGAAGAGTATCCTTCTGATGATTCCGAAGAAGAAGATGAACCCACTCCTGAGGTGGCCGCTATGGCCATAGTCTCAACTCCATCACCTTCTCTCTTTGAACCCCCCAATGAGAATCTCTCCACCAACACCGCTCGTTGCCTCATGGCCCATGTCACCGAGGTATCATCTTCTACTCCCAAGACTATGCATGAAATGGATGATAACTCTAGTCTTGTGATTAAGAAAGAACTTGTTGCCTTCGATACTTTTGTGGCTAACTTGCAAGGTGAAACTAAGAAGCATGTCGAGGCTCTCATGAGCCAACTTGGTGCCGCCGAAAACCTTCCTGAGGTCAAGGGCAAAATTGAGCGAGAGGACTATCTTACCATAGCATCCTTGAATGCTTCTCTTGAAGAAGAGAGTGAATATAGAACTACTCTTGAGGAAAGACTTGAGTCCCTTGATGATAAAAATGATGAAATAATTGCTAAAATCATTAAGGATAGAGACCATGTCTTTGCTAAATATAAAGTGATTATAAAGGAGAAAGCCGAATTTGTGGTTGCTAATGCTAGACTTCTTGAGGATATGGAGAAACTTGACAAGGCTCACAAGGCTTTGAAAGTACTCACTCTCTTCTAGTCAAGTCTCATGAGCAACTTCAAACACAACTTTCTAAATCTAACTCACCTAGCACTTCTACTCCTTCATGTGATCATGCAAATGTTATTGAGGAAAATGCTAGGTTGAAGGTTGAGCTTGCCAAGGCCACTAGTGCCAAGACCTCAATTCCCAAAGGTAAAGAAAAGGTTGTTGCTCATGTTGTTGAGCAAAAGAAACACAAAGGGAAGGAGGGTCTTGGTTATGTAGCCAAGGCAAAGAAGAAGAAGAGCAACAACAAGGCCAAGCCCGCACAAACCAAGACTCCCATTGCGAGTGGGAGTGCCACTAGGGGCAAGACCACTCATAGTGACTTTGCGGGAAACGCTAACCCTCACTACATTCTATATGTTGATTATTATGGTGATGTTTATGCAAAATATGTTGGACCTTATGATGGTTATGTTGCTCATGCTATTTGGGTCCCAAAGACTCTTGTTGCTAACCAAAGAGGACCCATTGCAAGATGGGTACCTAAAACCAAGTAATGATTTCTTGTAGGACTATGCTTCCGGTGGGTCTAAATGGGTGGTTGATAGTGGATGCACTAGTCATATGACCGGAGGCAAGGAGATTATGACGGAGTTGGGACCAAATATAAATCAATCATCCGTCTCCTATGGTGATAAATCAAAAGCGGAGGTAAAGGGCCTCGGCAAGGTGGTAGTTGCAAAGGATATCAGCCTTGTAAATGTCCGTTCGTGCACTTAATAAGATGAATTTTGATGTCCACTTTACTATTGATATGGTGGTACTCTTGAGGATCAAGACTCTAAAGGTCATGTTCGTTGGATATGTTGAAAATGAGTTGTTTATGGTGGACTTTTCGGGTCAACCAACACTCAAGCAATATGCCTATTCGGAAAGGCCGACATTGGGTGGTTGTGGCATCACCGCTTGTCCCATTTCAACATGAGAACTTTGCAAAGTCTTCACAAGGGTGGCCACATTCTTGGACTAAAAGACGATGTTTCCTTTTCTAGAGATCGTCTTTGTAGGGCTTGTGTTGAAGGAAAGATGCATGATTCTCCCCATCCAAGCAAGACCATCATTTCATCAAAGAGGATTTTGGAACTTCTTCATGTTGATTTCTTTGGTGCCGTGCCACAACCTAGTCTTGGTGGGAAGAAATATTGCTTGGTGATTGTTAATGACTATTCAAGATTTACTTGGGTTTATTTCTTCAAGACGAAGGATGAGACCCAACAAGCCGTCATCGAATTTTCCAACGAAGTTCAATGCCAACACAATGTTCCTATATTGGCCATTAGGAGTGACAATGGCTCCGAGTTCAAGAACTACACCCTAAACGAGTTTCTTAGTGAAGAGGGGATTCGTCATCAATATTCCGCTGCATATACCACTCAACAAAATGGTGTAGCCGAAAGGAAGAACCGGACTCTCATGGATATGGCAAGGTCTATGTTGGCGGAGTTTAAATCTCCACTCTTCTTGTGGGCCGAGGCCATCTCCATGGCATGTCATTCATCAAACCGGTTATTCTTTCGCAAAGGCAAGAAGTTTACACCTTATGAGATGCTCACCGGCAATAAGCCCAATGTCTCCTACTACCGAGTATTTGGTTGTAAGTGTTTCTATAAGATCAAAGGTGTTTTGTTTCTAAATTTGAATCTAAAGCTTTAGAGGGTGTTTTTGTTGGGTACGGTGCCGCATCTCACACCTATAGAGTTTATGACAAAACCTCCGGGAAAGTCATACAATCTTGTGATGTGAGGTTCGATGAGAATGACGGCTCCCAAGTGGCGCAATTTCATGTTTGTGATGTAGATAATGAGGAACCTCAAGATGCAATAAGAAGGATGGGCGTTGGCTTCTATCGCCCCATTGAGATTCATTACGAGCCTCCTCAAGCAAGTCCAAGCTCCACTCAAGTGGAGACCTCATCATCACAAGTTGAACTGGCGCCTACCATGGAAGCAAATGATGCACCACCCTAGAACAAGTTCAAGACCCTCCTCATGTTGACCAAGTTGCTATGCAAGAACCAAGATCTCCATTTGTTGATGCTAGCCAAGGTCAAGACCAAGATCAACCCTCTCCTTCTATTGTTGAAGATGTGCATAATGATGATCAAGGTCAACATTCCGGTCAAGACGGGGACTCCAATGATCAAGATGATCAAGAGATACCTCCAAGATGCAATAGAGATATCGAAGCCCGTCGTCAAGCTAGGATTGCAAGAGACTTTGAAATAAAAGTCACAAGCTAGAAGAAATCATTGCTGACCTAAGTAAGGGTGTTACCACAAGAAGATAATTGGCAAACTTTAGTGAACATCAAGCACACATCTCCATGGTGGAACCAAAGAAAGTGTTTGAAGCACTTGAAGATCCTGATTGGTTGGAAGCTATGCATGATGAACTCAATAACTTCAAGCGCAACAAAGTGTGAAATTTAGTTGAGAAGCCAAAGGATGCCGCAATGTTATAGGCACTAAGTGGATATTCAAGAACAAGCAAGATGAGCATGGAATGGTTGTGAGAAACAAGGCAAGATTGGTTGCACAAGGATACTCTCAAGTTGAAGGCATTGATTTTGGAGAGACTTATGCACTCGTGGTTCGCCTAGATTCCATCCGTATCCTCCTTGCATATGCATCACATCGTAACTTTAAATTGCAACAAATGGATGTGAAAAGTGCCTTTCTTAATGGTCCTTTAAAGGAGTTGGTATATGTTAAGCAACCACCGGGTTTCGAGGATCCCAAGTTTCCTAACCATGTCTACAAGCTCGATAAGGCGCACTATGGACTTAAGCAAGCTCCACGTGCGTGGTATGAGCACCTTAGAGAGCTTCTAGTAGACCGTGGATTTGAGGTTGGGAAAATCGATCCCACTCTCTTTTCATATGCCAACTTTATGTTGATGATATTATTTTGGCTCATCTAACAAAGCTTTCAATGATGAATTTTCAAAACTTATGACCGATAGGTTCGAGATGTCTATGATAGGCGAATTGAAGTTCTTTCTTGGTTTTGAGATCAAGCAATTGAATGAAGGGACTTTCATATCTCAAGCCAAATATACCCAAGACATGCTCAAGAGGTTCAATATGCAAAATGCTAAGGAGAAGCGGTTTCCCATGGACACCAAATGCCATCTTGAACTTAACCCTGACGGTATTGTTATTGATCAAAAACTTTATCGCTCTATGATTGGTTCTTTGCTTTATCTTTGTGCATCTAGACCCGATATTGTGTTGAGTGTAGGGGTGTGTGCAAGGTATTAAGTGGCTCCTTAAGAAAGTCACTTGAAGGCGGTCAATAGAATCCTTCGATATTTGGTTTATACCCCAAGGTTTGGGTTGTGGTACCCAAAGGGCACTAATTTCTCTCTTGCCGGGTACACGGATTTGGATTGGGCCGGTTGCAAGGATGATAGGAAATTAACTTCCGGGGCATGCCAATTTCTTGGTAGGTCCTTGGTGAGTTGGTCTTCTAAGAAGCAAAATTGCGTATCTCTATCCTCCGCCGATGTCGAATATGTGGCGGCCGCTAGTGCATGCACTCAATTTTTATGGACGAGGCAAACTTTAAAGGAATACAGTGTCAATTGTGACAAAGTGCCTCTTTTGTGTGACAATGAAAGTGCAATCAAGATTGGTCACAACCCGGTGCAACACTCAAGAACGAAGCATATTGAGATTCGTCATCATTTCATTCGGGATCACATTGCCCGTGGTGATATTGAGCTTGGCTATGTTCCAACCAAAGACCAACTTGCCTATATTTTCACGAAGCCACTTGATGAAGCAAGATTCTCTTATTTGAGGCATGAGCTAAATATCGTAGATTTAAGGAGCTTGACTAGATTATCTTCCATACACACCTATTTTTTGACTATCTATTTGGTGTGGGTGTAGGCATGGACATAGGGGGAGTGCGGCCCTAATACATTTGCCTCTCTATATTCATTCGATGAATTGTGAGCTTAAATGACGAGTGTTGGTTGTGAACCCAAGATATATTTCGCGGTGTCACGCCATGAACTCAAACATGGTGGCCTAGGCCACCGCCCTCTTCTTCTTGAAGAGTTGGTTTTTATTTTGGATCTTATTTGAAACATTTGGATTTTATAGTTCTATCCTTCGGTTTTATGGAAAACACACTCAGCTTGGCACTTTCTTGTTCGTTTCTTGGAAGCATGAGTGTGAAGTACCAATATCAGTTTGGCTTTCTAAATCCCAAGCCTATCTTACCTAGAAACCCTCTATCTCTTGCACACAAGTCTACCTTTGAAGCTGGAAGAAAGGGGGCAGCAGGCCTAAATTTTTGTGTGTTTCACAGAAATTTTGAGATCGGAATATCCGGTTCCTTTTGGACCAGAATATCCGGTGGATCGGAATATCCGGTCCAAGTTCGGACCGGAATATCCGATTCTGCGGTTTGTCGTTTTACAGGAGACCGTCGGGGTGAAGGCCTCATTCGAGACCTTCTTCCACCCCCGAACGTCTCTCTCCTCTAGCGCCGCTGCCTGCCGTCCCCACGCCACTCCGGCGACTCCCTCCACCGGATCTGCCAGATTTTGACAGGATCTGGTGCTCCCTCTCTTCGGGCATCTTATCCTCCAAGCTGTTCCACAAATGGATGAGGGTAACTCCCACACTTTTGAATCTTGGTTCCCTTCAAACTTTGTGGAGTTATTTGTTTTCAATCTTGGGATAGATGATGCCTAGGACCATTCCCTGCATACTGGAACACTAGGCTAGCATCCACATGTGTAGATCTATGTTTTAGACCTAGGTTTCAAATCAATTTTTTTCTGAAAATTCCAGACCGGATAATCCGGTTCTGTCTGAACCGGATAATCCGGTTCTGACAGTTTAGTTCAGAATTGTTCTGATTTGCCTCGGTCTAAGTTTCATCAACCTGTGGATGCTCTCCTATTGTACCTTGTATCTTTCCCTGTGCCGAGACGTGTGTGCTTATCCTTGCTATCCATCTATTGCTTCTTCATAGGTGGTTCGAGTATGCGTCCCATGAAGATGTATGAACGCAATAGGGTAGTTGTGAGAAAGATCCCCGCACGGAAGGCTGCTTCCAAGCCCCCAGCCCATGCTGCTAAGAAGAGGAAGGGTATAAAACCAAGGAAAAACTATTGGCAGATGAACAGCATTGACTATTGTCGGCCCAGTGGAAAACCAGGGTACCATGGGCCGGCCTGCCACAGCACTCGATGCTCCGCAGGAAATTCTACTAAGGACCAGGCGCTCAGCCTGGCGAGCCTCGTGAGGGACTTTTTCCCTCACGAGGATTTCTTCACTCGGCTGAGTATTTCTACTAAGGACCAGACGTTCGGCCCAAGGGGCCTCGAGAGGAACTTCTGCCTCGGGAAGGCCTCTCCTGCCCAGAAAACCACAGGTCCTGGCGCGTCTCCGCGCTACCCTCGCGAGGATTCCCTCGCGAGGCGTCAACGACTGCAGAGCCTCGGCGAGGCTCCAGGCCCTCGCGGGGTTCCTTCAGTGGAAGCAAGCTCCTGCGCTGCTGTAGAGCGCACATGGGTTCTGCGCCCGCCGCAGAGTGACGCGCGCGCTGCGCGATGACGACGACGCCGCAGTTGCCATTCTCGTGTATAAAGCAGTCAACAAGGCTGGGGCAAGCAAAGCGGACTCCAAGGATTGCCGTTTTGGTGATAAAGCGGCCGGCCGCTGCTACGCTCCAAGCGACGTCACCGTGGGAATGCCACCAGACTCTGCAGCGCCAGCCCACCGTCCTGGATGGACGGTGGCTTTTTCTGCCAAGACGACGTGCTCTCTGCCATGGACCGCGTCCATGGACGCCCCCGACGCGTGCGCTGTGCTCCACCTGCGGCATTGTGGTATCCCTTCCCGCCGAGGTTTTCGGGGAAGAGGACCAAGGCCAGTATATAAGGAGCCAGTGTACGACCAAGGAGGGGATCCCGCATTCGCCAACTCATTCCACACCAAGCAGCTACGTCTGAAGGAGAAGACGGAGCTCATTCCACCATAGTCCACCATAGCCATAACTGTGCCCTCGGCAAGCACCTTGTACTGTGAACCTCTCCAAGCAGTGCAATACATCTTAGCAGGACGTAGGGCTTTACACCTCACGGTGGGCCTGAACCTGGGTAGCGGCTCGTGTTCCATCTCTGTCGTGATGTTCCTCACCGAGCTCGACGAGCACCGTCGCCGAGGTTGTTGAGGATTTGTTTGACGTTGTGTTCAGCCCCTTACTCGATTCCTGGCTTTTGAGAGACACCCCTAGTTCCTGGGACTAGTCTCCGACATTTGGCGCGCCAGGTAGGGGGCTGAGGCGCGTCTTCAACTTCTTCAACCTCTCCGCGCCATGACTGACACGCGAGCTGCGCGCCTTGCGCGACGGACGTCCGGCAGAGCCAACACCGAGCCCGCCGCCAACCAACAACCCGTGGTCGCCCACGCGCCAACCGCGCTTCAGAGCGCAACGCCGAGCCGCGCGTCGAGCATCCTGAGGACGACGGCGGCAACGGCAGCGGCAACGACGACGAGGCGAGGGAGCTTCCTCCCTGCACCCATCCAGGCGCGAGAGCGCCTCCACGCAGGGCCGAGCGGCGCCCAGTCCCCCTGCGCTACTGATGGCGCAAGCTGCTGCGCTACCGTCCCACGCAGGCGGGCCACGACAACTGGCTCGGGCGCCTCGAGGAGCTCATCAACGCCGCCGCCGTTCCTGCCGCTACTACTGCAGCACCAGCGCCTCTCGCTCGCTGGTGCGCCACTCCGGACGCGAGGGGAACATAGCGCACGGCGCTCCTCCTCCCCCTCCGCCTCCGCCACCTCCTCCAGCTGCAGCTCCGGCAGCAAACCACCGCGCCGCGTCGCACGCATCCTCGCCGCACGACTGCCAGATTGTGCAGCGAACTCCAGCGGATGCGCGTGGAGATCGAGCGCCAGAGGGACCGCCACAACCGCGTCGTCCAGGAGATTGCTGCTGCAGGCGCCAGAACCGCGGCGCACTCGCTGGTGGCGCTGTGACATACGCCACGGGCTGCACCGCCTTCACCCGCAACTGCGCCGCGTCGTCTGGCCCGTGAAGTTCAAGCCAGACCTCCCTCCGCGCTACGACGGCAGGACCAACCCTCTGGAGTTCCTGCAGCTCTACACCGTCTCCATCCAGGCTGCGGGAGGCGACGACAAGGTGATGGCCAACTGGCTCTCCATGGCGCTCAAGGACTCCGCGCTCTCGTGGCTCATGAACCTCCCCGAGAACACCATCGACACGTGGGAGGACCTCTGCAAGGTCTTCGTCGCCAACTTCAAGGGCACCTACGAGCGCGCACTCACCTACAACGACCTTCGCGCGGTGCGCCAGAAGCCTGACGAGACCCTCCGCAGATACATCCAGCGCTTCAGCCAGGTCCGCAACAAGATTCCGAACATCCCGGACTCGCACGTCATCTCCGCCTTCAGGGAGGGCGTCACGAACCACGGATGCTCGAGAAGCTCGGCATCCACGACACCCTCACCTCGTGGTGAAGCTCTTCGATCTGGCTGACAAGTGCGCCAAGGCTGAAGAGGGCCTCCTCTTCGTCAAGAAGAAACGGAGGATGACCCTCCTGAGGGGTCCAGGAGCAAGAAGAAGCCTGTCGAGAAGCGCAAGACCACCGCCATCCTCGCGGCAGAGCCTGACGCAAAGCAGCCTCGCGAGGCCTCTCCGGCGGCTGACGAGAAGAAAGTGGACAATCGCCCGTTCTGCATCTACCACAACAGGCACAACCACGCCTGAAGACTGCTGGGAGCTCAAGCAGCTCAGCAAGGAGCGCGAGAAGAACCAGGGCCGCGGCGGAGGCCGTGGTGGCCGCGGGGGGACGCCACAACTTCCAGCAGAGGGCTCGGGGGAACAACGCCGGGCAAAACGGCAACCTCCCCGACGAGAACCCTGGGGGCTACCAGGCCCCTCAGGGGGCAATAGCCTGCATCCTCGGCGGGTCTCAGGCGCCCAAGTCCAACAACCACTTCAAGCAATTCTCTCGCGAGGTCAACGCAGCGCTTCCAGGGATTGAGGCTCCCAGCCCCTCAAGTGGTCGCAGTACACCATCGCCTTCGACTCCAAGGACCACCCCAAGTCGACCAAGGCTGTTGGCACCATCCCTCTGGTGTGCACTCCCATCATCAACAACATCGCCGTCGCCAAGACACTCATAGATGGGGGTGCGGGCTTGAACGTCATCTCTGTCGAGACCTTCGAGCAGCTTCAAGTGCCACGAGTGGCTGATGCCCTCTAGGCCCTTCACGGGGGTGACAAGTGGCTCTACCACACCTCTGGGGCAGGTGAGGCTCGCGGTCACCTTCGGCACGCCGCAGAACTACCGCACCGAGCAGATCGACTTCGACGTCGCGCACATTGGCCTGCCCTACAACGCCATCCTCGGCTACCCCGCCCTCGCGAAGTTCATGGCCGTCACTCACCACGCACAACATCGTCAAGCTTCCAGGCAGCGGCGGCACCATCGCCATCCACGGTCAAGTCCAGGACGCAATGCGCTCTGTCGAGACCGCCTACAAGGCCGCTGCCGTGGCATTCCCCGCTGACGAGGACATGGAGCCCCTCGAGAGGCCCGCGAAGAAGAAGCAGCTGTTCTCACAGGAGCAGGCAGCCACGAAGAAGGTGTCATTGGACGCCAGCGGCTCGGGGGCTAGCGTCACCATAGGCGCTGGCTTGCCTCCCAAATAGGAAAGCGCGCTCGTCGCCTTCCTCAGGGCAAACTCTGACATGTTCGCATGGACACCGTCAGAGATGTCCGGAGTACCGAGGGAGGTGATCGAGCACCACTTAGCCGTGTGTCCAAACGCACGCCCCGTGAAGCAGAAAGCACGGCGCCAGGCGCCAGAGAAGCAAGAGTTCATCATCAAGGAAGTAGAGAAGTTGAAAGAAGCACACATAATCAGAAGTTCCACACCCCACATGGCTCTCCAACACGGTGGTCGTTCCCAAGCACACCGGGGACGGCAGGCTCTGCATCGACTACACCGACCTCAACAAGGCCTGCCCCAAGGACCCGTACCCCATGCCTCGAATAGACCAGATCGTGGACTCCACCGCCGGCTGCGACCTCCTCTGTTTTCTGGATGCCTTCTCAGGCTACCACCAGATCAAGATGGCGAAGGAGGATGAGGAGAAGACAGCATTTCTCACCCCTTGTGGTGTGTATTGCTACGTCTGCATGCCCTTTGGCTTGAAGAACGCCGGTGCCACCTTCCAGAGGCTCATGAGGAAGGCCTTGGGGGCTCAGATGGGAAGAAACGCAGAAGCCTACGTCGACGACATCGTGGTCAAGACTCGAAGAGCACACCCTCATGGAGGACCTCGAGGAGACCTTTGCCAGCCTGCGCAAGGTGAACATCAAGCTGAACCCCGCCAAGTGCGTCTTCGGGGTACCATCAGGCAAACTCCTCGGGTTCCTAGTGTCTCACCGCGGCATAGAAGCAAACCTGACAAGATCAAGGCCATAGAAGAAATGCAGCCACCTCGTCGCCTCAAGGACATGCAGCGCCTGCGGGATGCATGGCCAGCCTAGGCCGGTTCATCTCCAAGTTCGGCGAGAGGGCTCTGCCATTTTTCAAGATCATGAAGCGGTCTGGCACGTTCAAGTGGACGCCAGAGGCGGACAAAGCATTTGAAGAGAAGAAGTACTTGGCTAGCCCACCTGTCATGGTTGCCCCAAGGCCTGGCGAGCATCTGAAGCTGTACCTGTCAGCCACTCCACAAACAGTGAGCGCAGCCTTGGTGGCAGAAAGGGAAGAGCCAGTCCTCGCCAAGAAGGACACCGCCACGCCAAGCCAGATCCCCCCGATAAGGAAGCACCCTCTCAGGCCCCGAGCCTCATGTCAAGCCCCGCAACCAGAAGGCACCCTCGCCGAGGGTTCGCACCTCAAGAGAGCCTGGCTCCCGAGAGCCCAGTGCTGCATCACCATCGACAACGCTCGTCGAGCATCCCGTCTACTTCGTCAGCACGGTGCTGCGGGACGCTCGCGAGCGAACACTATGCAGCAGAAGCTCCTCCTCGCTC